>JASCZW010014723.1:0-22233 GCA_034211315.2 Aedes japonicus
CCTCCACAATCTCGCCCAACAACATGTCGTCATTGGTTGCAATTGTTTCCGGATGTAGAGAACTCCAACTAAGCGTCCAAGAGCGTTCGGCATCTGCCGTGCCTGAAGGACCACATCGAAATTAAGAAGACCATGGTGGATGGCGCAGAGTCCCCATAGTATTATTTTTTTTAATTTGGTCTGAGAGATGTTTTTCTCTGCAATCAAGTAATGCTTGATGATCATACACGAAATTCACTTTTCTCATTTCCATTTGCTCCAAATACGCGGTAGTTCTGCAAATATCAATGGGTGTCACATACAAACTATTTGACGGGTATTTTTTTCAAGTTATAACAGGAGTAAACTGATAGTTGCATGTTGACAGGAGCAGTGTTGCCTTTTCAATTAGGATGCAGGGAATTTAAGAAGTCACGGACTTATTAACCCGTCCTCGTTGCTGTTAATTTTTTAGATCTTCTTTTGAAGAATTCCCACCAATAATGTTTCATAATAACTGCTTAAAGGGTGTCCACGATGAAATTGCCACACACAAAATTGATTCGCAAAATTCGAGTTTTCATCCGATTGCCATCAAATTTTCAGAGACCGAGAAATAACTATTAAACTTCATTTTATCATTTTACTCGTATTTTATTAACAGTCCATACGCAAATGACCATAAGGCCATAAGATTCTGCACAACCTGTGAATCAACCGTTTTTTGCATGTAAACCCATACTTTCTTCAGTTCCTCGACTGTCTTCACTACCTTAGGTCGTTTAAGAAGGTGCTGCTTCATAATCGCCCAGTACTTCTCGATGGGGTGGAGCTCCGGAGTGTTGGGAGGGTTGAACATTTTCGGCACGAAATTGACCTTATTGTCCGCATACCACTTCAGCACGTCCTTGGAGTAGTGGCATGAGGCCAAATCCGGCCAGAAGATTGTTGGGACGTTGTGGGCCTTCAGGAGAGGAAGCAGCCGCTTCTGGAGGCACTCTTTTATGTACACCTGTCCGTTCATCGTGTCCTGGGTCACGGAAGGTGCTCTCCGCTTCCCGCACGTGCAGATGGCTTGCCAAACCAAGAATTTCTTCGCAAATTTGGACATCTTCTGAGTGCGGACATGCTGCGGAACGCTGAACGTATCCTTGGCCGTGAAAAACAGGTTGCCGGGGATCTGTTTGAAGTCGGCCTTCACATATGTTTCGTCGTCCATGATGCAGCATTCAACTTTCGTCAGCATGTTGAGGTACAACTTCCTGGCACGGGTTTTGGCGGACTTGTTCTGCTTCTCGTCGCGATTAGGGGCCTTTTGTACCTTGAACGTTCGAAGCCCAGCCTTAGTTTTGGCCTTCTGGACAAAACTTCGGCTTAGGTGCAGCTTCTTAGCCACATCCCGAACGGAGGCGTTCGGATTTCGGTTGAAGGCCCCAACTACGCGGTTGTGATTTTTGGTGTTGTACGGAATACTATTTTCCTTCACTTCTGGGCTTCCGATCGGTGGTCAACCGTTCCTCGAACCGCTTAATCACTCGCGACACCGTGGAATTCGCGATTCCCAACGTTTTAGCGATGGAACGATGCGAGAGATCCTTGGTCTCGTGATGAATGCGCAAGATTTTATCACGCACGAGCTGTTCTTTCGACTGCATTTCCGCGAGTTTTGATCACAGGACTTTAAAACATGCAGGATGTAAATAATGCACTATGAACTAAATCCACCCAAATTTTCATTAAATTCTACCCAACGGTTAAAAAGTTAGAGCAATTTCATAGTGTGGCAATTTCATCGTGGACACCCTTTATTAGGGTGCCAATCCAATGCACAGTGGGCAAAAATGGAACCAAAATCCCATTAAATTAGACGGCGCAGGGTTGAAGTCCTGAAAAATAGCTTTTCTTATGGGAAAAAATGCGGGAAATCGAATGGTGTTGGTTTCATTTAGGGTTGACCACAGTAAGTGTCCCATTTTGCCCATTACTCCCCTCATTTTGGATGCAAATTAGGTTTATTACCCTAAAACAGAACTTGGTGCTATTATATTGCATCCAAATGCTCTGTAAATTTTGCAGAAAAACTTGACGAACTGAATGGAACAGATTTTACTTTGATCAGATGCCAAGAAGTGGTCCATATTGCCAATTTAACCCGATACTCCCCTTATACATGAATAAACTAATGTACCATGCGGTCCTGAAGATCGGCGCTAATAATACAACTCTCACTTGCACTGTACTTATGTAAAAATGTCAGGAAAATCGAATGGGAAGGGTTTTGTTAAGGGATGACCTCAGTAAAGGGTCCATTTTACCCGATTTTCCCCCATATTTAAAAAAAAAATTTGACCATCGAATTTCAAAACAGAGTAGTGCTCTAAAGTTTTGTCTCTTCAAAAAAAGTCCCCATACAAAATTTGAGCTCAATCGGACTTCGGTTAGTGAAAAAAATCGACTTTCTCTGACTTTGCCAATTTTTGAGTTGGGAGAGTGAATTTAGGGTGGCTCACTTAATTTCCGTTAAGGTGGCCCTTTTTGATGAAAAAAATAGTGAATTTGAAAAAAACGTAGAATATAATAATATTGAAACATCTATTAAATCATCATTAGCCACTGTCAACATGTAATGTGTGATATTGTGTTAAGATGGCCCACTTATTTTCCATAAGAGTGGTCCCTTTTGTCGAAAATTTAAAAAAATCCGAAAAATCAGAATTTTAATGGGATATTGAAAGCAATATTATTTCTACACCTCTTTCATAAGGGGTAGGCCATTTTCTAAACTAGATTCATGATATTTTATTAGGGTTTGCTCATTTTTATTCCATTAGGGTGGTCTTTTGAAAAATAATTGAGAATTTGAATGGAATAGTGAAGACAATAGTATTTACACATCTTTTGTGTCATCAGATCATTGTTAACATTATTAAATGTGATATTTCATAAGGGTGGATAAATTGTTTTCCACAATGGAAGTCTTTTTTGTCGAAAAAATTAAAACAAAAACAAAAAATTTAGAACTTGAATGGGATATTAAGGACATATGTATTAAAACATCTCCTATACTATCATAGGATACTGTTTACATATAATATGTGATATTTCATTAGAGGTTTGGTCATTTTGTAAGGTAAAGTTTGTAAAGTCGATGAAACATTACAGGTTTCGTTTTTATTGTATTGTTAACATTTCATCTGTGATATTTCATTAGGGTGGTTTACTTGTTTCTTTTAAGGTAGTTCTTTTAGTAAAAAATAAATAAAATACATTCAAAATAACCTTGGGAAAGTTTTCATGGGTCAAAAAAGTCGAACTTTGACCGCTTTGGGGGTCCACTTACCGAAGTCCGATTGAGCTCAAATTTTGCATGGGGACTTCTTTTGAAAAAACAAAACTTTTGAGCACTACTCTTTTTTGAAATTCGAAAAGTCAGTTTTGGCTGGCACCCTACTGCTAATGCTCAACCAGCTGAACCGTCATGTACAACATTTAGACATACTTATTCTTCTTTCTTGGCTGTTCAAGTATATTGCTTATCACAATTAACTTTCTGCCTGCCTTCTAAATATTCTTTCTCTCACAATTATCAAGCAATTGCTTCCGCTGCCAGTATAGTTTGTACATTAAATAACATGACTGTGTAGTAAATACAATTCAAACTAAATCGAGAAATCGAGAAATGTTATCTATTCAAGGTGATTGGTTGCTTGGGAAGACCCTAGTTAATTTTTTGTTCGTTAAGTGGACACTACACTGATGGCAAATCTGAAAACCTCGCGCCACCGTGCTTGATTAATTTCTTGTGAAATGCTTACAAACCTTTGAAACTGCCATTAGACAAACTTTTTGAAGTTGTTTGGGAATTACTATGAGAAACTCTAATTATTTGTTCAGTTCAAGCTTTAAATTTTTTTTTCTCAATTCTAACAATTTTCTAAGCTACAAAATAGATGAACACGCTTAATTCAGTTTACCCAAATACGGGTGAAGAATACCAAAAATCTCAAAAAGTTAACATACCCATTAATGGATACATCAAGACCTACCAATATTTGAGTATTTTAACGTAGGGCTACGCTTTTCTCTTCTATACCGGTTGTCATTTCATAATTTTGAAAAATGAGCGCGTAACTCTCGTTTTACTGAAGTCAGTTCACTGACTTCATTCATACATCATTTGATCATAAATACTTACACTTGCACCAAAATTTTAATTTAGTTCTTCTAGTATAAGCAGTTCAAATTTTTACTGACCTTCGTTTGCTCCCATACAAATACGTACACATATACGCATATGTACAGGTTGAAAATATCGTTTTCCCTTTCCGGATCTTCAAAAACGGGTAACGAATGTTTCGAATTGCCTTCTTCTTTTTGTTTAACTAGGTTTCATTCCATGTTTAATACGGCTACAGCCACACCCCTCAGCTGCAAAATAATGTTGCTTTGTTGCCGGAGTCTTCATCACTGAAGCCCGTCCCCTCTTTCGAATTACGCTTCGTACTGCATTTTTTTTCCTTCTGTCGAACCAAAACACAACTGCGTCCATTTATTAGGATGATTGTTGTATGACCCATATTTGATTTGGTGCAAGTCGAATATCCTATCACAATTAAGGTGTGATGGACATTGATTGACATAGCCCCTGATCCCAGATAGGCTCGAATTGTTTGATAAAGTCTAATACGCTACCAGGATCGTTTAGCCAAATTGCGGGGAGCTCTAGTAACCCCATTCCAAGTATTGACATTCTTTGATTGAATAATGCTCCAGAATTGCAGAGTATATGTTTAGAAGTTTCAGTTTCAAATTGTGAAAACGACATTCTGTAGAATGAATTCTTTCAATTTGGTTTAGGTTATACCTACTCGTGAAGTGATCAGTTAACAGACCAGTAATTACCCAAAGGTCTTTTTTACTAAGGTTAAGTAAGATTCGGGCTTTTACAGCACTTGGTCTTCTAAATCTCTTGGCTTTTCTGCATGTATCCGTAGCGTTCCAGTTTGATTCGTACTGCATCTTCGTGACTCTTCTCATTCTGGGCTATGCTATTCAACACTAGTATGTTGCATGCGAGGCAAACCCAAACGGTTTCAGTGTTCAACAATAGCTCGCAGCTAGTGGCTCGCACAACGCTTTGCCCACCCGGTACCATCTGCCGGCCAGTGGTATGGGAGACAAAGCAAGACCGGGTAGATTCTGGGTTGTGAATGTGGGTTATCGTCTCGGGTCTACATTTTAGGGACTTATTTGCCATAAAATGAGTTTCTCTTATTGTTTCGTACGACATCGACAGAGTTGTACCTGGGACAAAACGTTAACTTACAATTTGAGTCATTTAGTTCAGTGACCGAGACAGGAAATGACATGTATTCAATCTAATTAAACTGCCCTTTCTCATCCGAATAATTTGCTGTGTTTCTACAAACTCGTTACGTGTTAACAAACATACACTACATATATACAAGATATTCAAGTAAAGATACATTCTAACGAACATGTATGATCATACTTTCACAAAAAATTCTACAAATATGACAATATCTGTTCAGGATCATCATGAAGCTATTGTATATTTTTAGTTAAAAGCTATAAATCACCAGCCAAGCCATCGGACTTAAGAACATCTGAAACTTGATAATAGTAGGCTTTGCATGGACCCATCCCAAGGGCATCAACAGATAAAGCCGGTTCTTTTCAGGACTCCAAAACAGTTTAAAAGAGTTGGGGTTTAAGAGTTAACCGATTATACAACCACATTTATATTCACAAACTCAAATCAAAACATTTCAATACAAACCGGTTTTGGACCGGTAAAAAATACTGGAAAAAGAAGACCCTAAAACCGATTAGTCACAAATCAGAACTACAATGTAACATGGCATGTCCCAAAAAGAGAGAGTAATATCGTAACAACACTTTATATAAAGTCTTTTTTTTTACCTTTCTGCAATTTTAAAAGAAACTACTAAAACAGAAATGGTTCAAAGGTAATGTTTGAACCTTACAGACATGTTACCCTTATCCTCTAATTCTTTGTCAGTGTATGTCTTAAGTAACAGTTTTCGATAACGTTTCTTCAATTCGAAAGGTCTGATCCCTAGCTAATTAATATGTTGTTAGCGTTACTTCTTTAATCACGGCTGTCGTATAGAACGCACATTTAAATTATAACATAAATTATGTAGAATTAGCTGCACCTGAAAAATCAGGACATATTATTAGTTGTTCACAATCATGATCAAAACACTCACCCTTTTCGATAATGAAGCGAACAATAAGATTATTAATGATATCAACAATATAGGTATATTTGATGGTTAATCAATGACAATTTGTGAATAAACAACAATGAAAAAATTGTCAAGCAAATGAAAAGTGCACCTATGTCGTTTCCTCAAATTCCTAAACCTTCTAGTATCATACCTCTTTTAGTGCCTTTAAGTAAACGTACTACGACGTGGCAATTTGGAGAAAGTAGATTATGTTACTATCACTGCTGATCATGTTCTTCGTCTCTCATGACAGCTTTTTGCATAAGGTAAGCCTTCTCACCTACGACAAGGTAACAACCATGAACTTTAAGACGAAAGTCTGTTGCAGATTGTTTTGTAGACAAAAACTGGAAAACAATGCAGGTAGGAGGGTAATAGCGTTAAAAATCACTAAAATCAGTGAATGCAAACCTTCCGTGGCTCTCAGAGTCAAGTATCATGAACTATTTAACTGAGCTCGAGAGAGAGAGAGAGAGAGAGAGAGAGCAAAATATGATCGAAAAAAAAATTACATCCAGTTGTAAGGATAGCAATTATTTCGTGTTCTCCCTTTATGTTACTTGAAAAACAATAAATCTCATACTAATTGTCATATTTCACTACTAAGTTTTACTTCAACTTCTGGTTAATGCTAATCTTTTCCGTAAGCCTAAATTCATTAACTCGTTAATACAGTCGCAATACTCTTTTTTTTCAGCAGTATCTATGTTAAAGTTCACATTCGCTTTTTCTTGTTGGACGAGAAAATTATGACTTTATAAATTGCATGTCAATGAAAAATTATGAATTTTGTGAGTGAAAACATCTAGTACAGCTTTTAAACGAAAGGGATATTGCAATTTAATACATTTCAAGCACAACTTTTTAAATAAACGTATCTAAAATTTGATAGGAATTTAGAAAATAGAGGTAAAAGTTCCCGACGCTTTCATTAAATCCTATTTGATTGTATTGCAAGTTCTATTCGATCTGTTGATACTATCATGGTGAAATTATATTAAAAGTAGTGAAAATCCCTTCATTCACTTTTGCTTTATTTTTGAGAAAATTAACATATACACTCAGTATCAAAAAAAAGCCGAGCAAAATTTTGTTTGCAAAAAACTCCATGTTTAACCTCCTGTAACTTTGTCAATTATCAATATTTTTGACTGAAAATTTGACAACATTATAAACAATGTATAGACCTTATGTGTTCAAAATTTCACGTTGATGAAGTTTATAAATTGGAAGTTTTAATAGCATATGTGAAGAAAGTCATTTTTGGACAAAGTAATTTCAAAAATCCGTATTTCTGTGAAAAATTTAGGTAGCATGTTTAAAATTTCTCCATAGCTTAAAAAAATACAATAAATAATGTGGACAAAATTTGAACTGTTTCCATAAAGTGGTTTGGACTACAGCTGAAGTCAAAGTTGATGCACCAACATGCGCATTTCCCTTTTTCACCCGATGCTGACCTTGCTGAAATATCGGTGCAAAAAAAGCCGAGGTGAATTTTATTAATACTACTGTGTAGTAAACTTATACATGTTTTCAAACCAACATAGATGATATTTTCAAAATCATGTGTTACAGTTACTCGGACATCGCATAACTAATCGGTGAAAAGAGAAATGCCCGTTTTGGTGTGTCAACTTTGACGTCAGCTGTAGTCCAAACCACTTTATGGAAACAGTTCAAATTTCGTCCACATTATTTCCTATTTTTTTTAAGCTATAAAGAAATTTTTAATATGCTACCTGGATTTTTCACAGAAATATGGATTTTTGAAATTGCTATGTCCAAAAATGACTTTTTTCACATATGTTATGATAACTCCCAATTCGTAAATTTAATCAACATGAAATTTTGGTCACAAGAAGTTTATACATTGATTATAAAACTGTCAAATTTTCAGCAAAAAATATTGATAATTGACAAGGTAACAGAAAGTTGAACAACGCGGTTTTTGGAAGCAAAATTTTGCTCGGCTTTTTTTTTGCTACTGAGTGTACACCGGTTTGCCATACACATACACCATACACATACACATATACGTCAGTGTGACATCTTGACTGTATCATACACCGGTTGGATACTTCAGTATTTCAAATCGTTTAACGCGTCATGTCAGATACATCGGTTATAATTTTTAAGCGCAGATACGTTGGCCTGCTGTGTGGTGTTTCTGAACTATTTGCTTAACATTTTAAAAGATCAGATAGGTCGCATATGAAATTTCGCGCACATAACTGACCAATTTGGTTTTTGATAGTATTTGGCCATTGCCACTACACTAGAATGAAAAACTCGATTTGTTTGCATTCACGACAAACGTCCTTTTGAAATGCTATGCTTGATTTGTTTGCAAATCTATTTTTTAAGTGATATTCAGTTACGCAGTGCACGCAAAGTTCATTTGTTTTTAATTTCTTTGAAATTGAAGCATGACAACAACATTGAACAATTCTAGCAGTTTTTGCAGTTTTTCAGTTTAAATCTTTAGAAGAGATGAGAACTGATTTTTCAGGCAACAAAATAAGCTAGTCATCACATAAAATGTTTGCCTAGATTAATTGACAAATGATCTTCAAAAAACATGAAACTAAAATCCCGACCTCGACCAAATTTGAATTCGCGTCTTGATTTCTTCTGATGCCAAGTTGGATTAAATATTTAGAAATACAGCAGGAAATTTCATCAACAACAAGAGCATTTGAATAATGTTACACAGAAAAAAATAATGAATTTTAACGGTTGCGTAAAATTTCCTGTCGTTTAATTTCAGGCCAAAGAAGGCGTAAATAACGAAATTGTTTGCAATCTTTCATTAGCCATAAAACAATGTTTGCATCCTTTCATACAACAGGTTCGATTCAGGCGTTATCTGGCTTAAACTAACATGAAATATCCCATTATTTTCTGCCAAACTAGCGTTTTATTTATGTGCATTAGATATCGCAGAAAATTACATGTTTTTTTTTATATGTTGTGTTTTGTAGCTTACCTTCACACCACGACATGTAAATTATCATTTTTGGTTTTTATGTTCATCTAAATCTAAAAACTAGCGACATTAATTTCCGCTCCCTTTATTTGCATCCAAGCAAGCTTAAATTTACACGATTTTTTTCTAAGAGTGTTGATAACGTCTTCCATTAGTTGCATCCATATACTTCGTAATTCTTCAAAGCAACATTTTTTCATTTATTTCCATCATCATTCCAGCAGCAGCAACTTTTACACATTCCCGTTAAACACTGCATTAACTTTGAACAACCACATTAAAGTTTACCCATTTCCAAATGCTCCCTCCATACACAGATATCCAGAGAACAAAAGATCCATATACGTATTTGATGTTCTCCGGATGCCATTCGTGAGGAGTTGGCGGTTGTTGACGGTTGGTTGGTATTCGATGGTGAAAAAAGAAATAACTACTCAAAGGAGAAAAGTTGTTCGTGGTGTCCTATGAGAGTGCGGCGAGGAGGTTGGTGCAAGTGAAAAAGGAAACCATTAGCAAATCGGAGAACGTGTAAAGCTTTGCTAATGCGAGTTTAAAAGTGAAATGCATTTCGGACGGTGGAAGTGACGGAACTGCCTTCGGTCTGAATGTTCTGTGTCGATGATGGTGGGCGACAGCGGGGATGGTGGTGATGATGCATAACGAGTGAAAGTGAGAAGCAAACGTGGAAATACCAAGTGAAAAAGGATCCCTCAAGAGCTGATAGGAGAGTTGGATTTGAAACCACTCGTCGTTGTCAATGTCATCGTCGTCGTCGTAGTCGTCGGAAATGAAAGCGAGCACAGTAATTGAGACAACAAGTGTGAGCTTTCTGTGGAACATCTAGTGGAACGTGTAACGACGACCGTGAAACGGTTTCAGTTGCGAGGCGATAACGACCGATCGATTCGCTTAACTTTTTTTTCCTTTCAATTGATGACAAAATCACTCTGTCAAATGGTATCAATTTCGCCGACCGAAAATTTATGTTATTATAATTTTTGATCTTTTAATTGGAAAACCCACCACTATCGCTCTTGCGGATGTCACATCAATTAGTGAACGACAAAACTGTGCACACCTCCATTAGTCCGGCTGAATTCAATTTTGCACCTCAATCAACTATTTTGCTTAATTTATACGGTACTTTTTGTTTATGTTGTTTTTGTTGTTGTTTCCCTAGCCTCAACGCGCACATCAACGCCGTAGGTGCACTGCAAAATTGATGAACTTCATTTAATGATCCGCGTAAATTGGTCGTATATCCAGCGTCCAACCCGGTCGTTTAACAGACTGAAAACATCAGCACGCGATTTGTGGTTTGTGATTGCGTGAATTCGTGGTTGGTGTGGGGGGTCATCAACTGCATGTACTTGGGAAACATACAAACATGCGTTCTGAGCCATAAACACAAGGTTATTGAAAGCTTCAGTCAGGTTTATGATGCACTCAATTTTGGTTTAGCGTCGAAAACCTTTCTTCTGTCTGAAGAGAAGTCACATAAGTACGAATAAAATAAAAAATTAAGAGCAAAATGACATTTGTTGAATACAGTTTACCATACGGCTAATTAAATCGTTTTTGTGTGTAAATTGCTTTGTACGTAAGCTAAAATCGCAAGAAACTTGATTATTAAAAAAATATTACCGGCTCTTTTTAAAAAAAAAAAACAATTTTCTATACAAGATACATCTTCGTAATTTTTATTTGTTTTTGGCATTCCAGAGAACCATTACTGTCATTGGTGCATGCCGTGTTTTTTTTTGCTGTAGCGTATCCAGAAAGAAATTGTGTATTAGCTATACACTGAAAGTAATTCTTACGTTGACTCGGACCACTGACTCGACAAAAGTTACAAATAATATTTCCGGACACGCTTTAGTTAGCTTCTCAAGTCATTTGAAGTGTGATATTAATGGAATCTGTTCCGAGTCAGAAAGTGACCACTTCTCTCTGCCGTACCCTAGAATATATTTGAATGTAATTGATTTAATCCTGAACACTCATTATGATATCCATTGAACTTTGATGCTGGTTCAGATAATAAGTGTAACGCGCTTAAAGTAATTTCCAGGCTTTCATTTTTTTCACTTACAAAACCACTTTTCGCTTCTTGGATAAAGTATACTTTTAAAGAAGCACAGTTGTAAAAAAAAATAAAAAAAAAATATTATTTAATGAACAAACGAACAAATTTCTTAAATCTGCGTACGACTGCGTAAGTAAATAACGTTTAATTCTTGACTTGACCTACAAAACTGAACCATCTCTAACCAAAGTTCGAGTACGCACGGGGTCTTGAGAGATGATTAATTTGTCTGGTGTTGTGTAATCATGATCTCAGGCTTACTGTATTATGTAGCACATTGTATATACAGAGTAATGTTTGCTCTTCACAAAAGCCTAGGATAGGCAATATTTTTATGGAAAAGTTCTCCATTTGAACGAGATGTAAGAAGCAGACATGGTAGGTTATAGATTATTTTAATGCATCGATTTTGTAGTATTTGATGTTTTTTATAGCTTAGATTTGCAAGTTCTTCCCCATGCAACAATCAAATAACTCAACTGGGAGTATATGTGTGCAAATTAGAACATAAATCAAGCTTTTCAATTAAGAAGACAGCTCACACGTTTCAAAATTCCACACAATGAAGAAATTTTCTTTGCAATTTCCTAAATGTGAGCATCCCAAGACAAAGTACGATCCATATGAGCTCCCAGATATTTTAATGACTGCTTTCTCCACGGTGTTACCTCCCACATTTAAGTTTGGAACGCTAGAAAAGGCTTTTTGTGGTGATCTAAAAATCATATATTTGGTTTTTTGCAAGTTTAGTGAGAGTAGGTTATCACGAAAATAGTCCTGGAGAATTTGAAAATCTTTTTCCATACTCGTTATTATTGAACCTGCATTGACATGAGGATAAAACAGAGCTGTATAATCGGTAAAATGTCTGGGAATGCCAATAAGAGAAGTATTACTTATATCATTTATGTAAATTAGGAATAATAGGGGTCCAATATTACTCCCTCGGGGTACCCCAGTTGTTATTGGTCTTAAGGAACTATTTCCCCCATCATATGTGTAACTAATTAAGACTTCCACCCGTTTTCACTTGTGGCCGTCTTGACTAGTCAGCCCAGCTAACTCACCTCTTATTTATCTCAGGATCGGTTTACCGTACTAGAAGAAACTCACCTTTTCCACCCGACGAAATTTCAACCTAAAACTTTTCTTTCGGTTTTTTTTTGCAAGAATAGTTTTACAAGCGTTAAGTTAAGAAAACCAAGCCAAAATTATATTCCAGGGACGATTGATTGAATCACAAAAATGAATTTGATTTTGATTGAATTTATATTACGAAATGTTTTTAGCTTTTTTAACTCACTGCTCGATGTCTGCTGTTGCCTCGCTGATGCCGCCGTTGATTCCGTCGCTGATGTCGCTGTTGCTGATTCCACCGTAGATCTCACGTTCTCTTGCTGCTGGATTGCTTCAGGACCGAGTTACTGTTTCGGTTCGAACGAGGTGCTAGGTCGTGTGTTGACGTACGACCGGTTCAGCGCATCTGGGAAGTGGTTCACTTTCACAATCACTATTGTCTTCGAGAGGAATTATACTTAACTCGCCCCGCGACACCTTGCCTAGCCGGTTTGCTAACTTCACGGACAGTTCTTTACCGTGTCGACAAAACTTTTAAACCGGAAGACGACCTCTCGGCGCACTGGGTTTACTAACTGGCCTCAATTTATTGATGAGGAAATCCAGTATACCACCATGTGGTAACTATTTTTTGCACTGTAATATATAAATATTTCTGGCGAGTTAAGTCACACTTAGGGCTAAGCCCTTTTAACGTTTTAGTTGAGAATACAAGTGGAGTTTGAACTTTCAACTGTCCTCTTTCTTTTAAACTTCTAATTCCGGTGGAAATGACGAGTTTGATTCTCACTTGCTGAACTCTTTACGCACCAATCTTCTTCACTTCCCAGGATACAAGAGACTCTTACAAAGGATTGAGGTCTCTTATATAGATCACCCCGATTTGAATCGAGGTAGTCACATATCATCATACGATCATCAGGCCATCGATGACGTGCGTATCGTATGATTTGCGCGCCTTCGGGATTTTCTCACTTCGGGTGTGTCGAGCAGTTGGTAGTGTTCTCCGCTACAACAATACTCGAGCAGTAGAACTGCCTGATTCCCTGCACTAACTGGTGTGTTCGAAATCCCTATCTGCACAACTCCTACCTGACACGTAAAGTTGTGAGCCGTTTCATTTGACATAGCATATTTTTATCGTGCTACTTTTTTTTTGGAATGATTTGTGTTTTCCCAAAAAGAAGCGTGACAACGATTCACAAACCTTTACGGCTCAAAAATATTTAAAAATTCAAGGGCATTGGAGTTCATCAATTTGTCATAAAATTTAATCGTTTTATATAATTCAAGGAATTCTTGCATTTATTTTACATTTACGTACAATTTTTAGATAAAATGAATAGTTTGATCATTCACCAAAATATAGAATATAAGGCTGGAACATTCGTCAAAGGTTACTTATGTTACAAACTGAGTTCTATTCTGCAAATAGCTACGAATTATATTATTTGCAATGATTCAATGTATCGAACGCTTTCTTTAAGTCCAGATATTATTCTCTTACATAACACTTGGGGTCATTTTTTCCAGAATTTGATCAACAAGTCCAGTTATAGCAATAGTTGTGCTACTTCCGTGACGAAGTCCATACTGCATGTTGTAAATAATCTTATGCTTATTTAGGAATTGAAGTATGCGAGTAATCAACATTTTTTCGATATAGGTCGATAGTTATCTGGATTGTGGCTTCTCCAGACTTAAAGATAGGAGTTACTTTCGCAGTTTTAAGACAGTCGGGGTAAACACCTCTTTCGATAATTCAATTGAAGCAATCAGGTAAAATCCTGTATATAATATAAAATAAATTTTTGATTATATGTGCTGGTATAAGATCAGGACTCTTTTTTGTTTCTAAATTATTGATCATTCATTAACGCATGCTGGTTGCAAAAACATCGAGCTTGGACTCGATTCTGCATGTCGTAGTGGATTACTGTTTGTCGAGGTGATGTTTTCTGTCAAATTTGAACCAACAGTTGAAAAGTGTGCGTTAAAAGCTTCACATTTTTTTTTTTTCTGTCAGTTTGATGCCATAAATTTCCAAAGATAACTTATGTTTTTTCAGTGATTTGCCTAAAATGGCATTGATGTTTTTCCACAATTTAGAGTGTTTGAACTATTACTAAACAGCCTTTGAAATTATGGATTTTATACTTGTTTTTTCGCCAAATTCAATTTTTTTGAGATATATTGCAATAATTGTTGGGGTCTAGGCGAGATTTTTTGAGATGTTTATTTTTCATTTTTATGAGCATCCATAAATAAAGGGTCATCCATGGGCATTGTGTACCTTTAAGATTAACATATTCATAGTAGAATTCCGCAATATTGCTTTGTAATTTGAAAAAATATTTTGTAGGCAGGTGTTTACATCTTGAAAGGGACCAAGGTGGTCGATGTATCTTTTGAGTTCGATTTCTAATCTGTCGTGATTTATTATGAAATAGATAGCTCTATTTCATCAGTTTCAAATTGCATTTTGAACTCTGACAATATAATGCAATGATCTCACAGTTCGCTAAAAATAGTGTGATTCCGCACGCGATGGACGTTAGACATATTTCATATAACGTGGTCTAAAATCTTTAAGCTTTGCGGACTCGTTGCAAATATATTTGAACATATAAATCCGTAAGACTGTAGAATGTTTTTGTATTTTTGAACAACATTATTATTCTCCAGATTCACTGGGACATTCACATCTCCAAAAAATTAAACAATGGCGGTTGTAAGTGCTTTTATTGAGACAATTTTCCAATCGATCCTGAAAGATATTAAAATCGTACGATGGTGGACGATATACGCCGTAAACGTTAAATACTCCTCCAGTTATAAATAATTCAACGTTGAATCCTAGAGGGTTTGAGCTGTTTAGTGGAATACCTGTAACTAGAAATTAGAAGAAAAATTAGTATTTTCCATTTAATTCCAACTACCTTTGCTTATCTTGACAGATACGCGAATTTCGTGTATAATGTGCAGAACACTTCAGTGTCTCGTACTAATAACTCGACTGCGAAAGTCGAGTTATTAGTACGAGACACTGAAGAAGTCTGCACATTATACACGAAATACGCGTATCTGTCAAGATAAGCAAAGGTAGTTGGAATTAAATGGAAAATACTAATTTTTCTTCTAATTTCTAGTTAATTCAACGTTGGTATAATGAAAGCCATCGCGGCAGACGTTGTCAACAGTATTCAATTTAATATTATCTTTAACGTACATTACCAATCCTCCAAACGAGTTATTTCTTCTCGAAAAAATACTGTTGTAACCCTTTATCTGATACAGCATATTATTTCCGGGTTTTAGTCCAGGTTTCACCGATGATAATCACATCAATTGGAACCAACATGTGATCAAGTGACATAAGGGTATCATTAAATTTGTGTAAGTTATTTTATACCCCGAACATTTCACTGTAAGACACGCAAATGTTTCGGAAAAACCATTCCATTCATAACTCATCCCTCACTGTTACATTCATTGCTTTACCATTCACGAGAAAAGTGTGATCAATATTGGTTGAAAAGGGCATTCCTATTTCTTTTTTGCGAGAGAGAGAACCATATCCTTACTAATCCTATCTCCAAACTAGAATCAATAGACTGATTCCACAAATTACTAATAGTCATTTATGGGTCATCCATACCTTTCATAAGTTAGTCTTGCTCCCAATTCGGTTCCGTGATTGCTGTAATCTAGCCTTGTTCGTCAATCGACATGGATGTTAATTATTAGAATGGGCTATCATCTTGACGGAAATTGGGGAAATAAGTGCGGCTTGGACATTCCTTTCTCGCTAATCGTCAGCCATAGAAGGTCCATCTTATTTATTCAAAATACCTTAGAATTGCAAGCAAAATATCTCTCGAATATTAAACCTCGTTATTTGGGATACCTCGGAATACCGGAAAGGCTCTTAATTCGGTAATCGCATAACATTGTTTGAACATTTTTATCTTATTATCCTCAGGTATTTTACCTCTTATGCAGTGCTCCTCAATACCAAGGCTGATAACTATCAAGTTATTCGTTCCTGCTTGGGTCGTCATCCATTATGACCACGACGTCGCGCTTCGCCGGAAAACTGTTTTTCACCAGCCGGCCTCGACTGATGCTTCCGAAATAACAATGACCATCTTGCCCTGTAACTTCTTCACCGTTTGACAGGTTCCACCAACCTCTCGGCCCAAGGCGATGAATGATGCCCTTCCCTTTGTCTTTCTCTTCAGCATCTGCAGCACTTTACGGTTGTGCAGCATTGTCGGAAGCCCAGAATCAGGTTTCTCACCGCCGCTCTCGCCTTTCTACAGAAGGGAAAGGATATTGTAAATGCCAGGTCGTCTATTTCCGGCGGACACAAAGTGTCTCACGATGTCCAACTTCTTCGCTCCGATCAAATCAACTGACAACGCTGTCAATTATTTTCTGTACACAACAGGGTTGCTAGCTACGATTGAGAGGTGGATGAACCACCAGGTGGCAGGGTAATCGCATGAAAAATTGCTAAAATCAGTCCATTTTCAAACGTTTTTAACATGTGCAATCGTTGTTCTATTGTGATCACTTGGTAATCCGACTATATTTCCTAGGCTCGCAAGATCAACTGTGGTACAGCATTCGACTGCAGCAAAACGTCTATTTTATTTCTCGCAGAAGATAGGAAATTTCACAAACTCTTTGGTTCTCATTCATTTATTTATTTATTTATTCATTTGTCGTCAATCAGAAGTAGACCGGTTTGTTACAATGACAGTAATATTTTTTTTTTCACTTCTAAGATATATAGTAGGCCATCGAAAACTAACCTATCAGGTTGAAATGTTTAATATTTAGATTATCTAACTAAATTGAAGCATTGCTTCAGGTTTGTTTTAGTCATATTGAAGTCAACATTTTCTCCGTGTTTATTGTAAGTTGCGATGATGGCTAGTAGTAAATACATTTTTATTTCGTAGTTGCCGGAACGGAATGTAAAAATCAAGCGTAGATAAAAGTTCTACTGAATCAACGCGTTGCGAAACAATATCATTTATTGCATGCTCATGTGCTATCTGGCTATTCTAACTGAGCTACTGAGCTGCGGCATGTTATTGCTACTGCGCTGTTTGTCTTACTTTTCGGGTGAACCCGTTGGATGTCGAGGTCGGTCCTGCGATGTTCGTTAGATAGTGTATTCCGGTTCGCAGTCTTTCCGACAACCCAAATCCGGCAGTTCGTTACGTTTAATAATACTCTGCATAGTCTGCGACGGTGGAGCTAGCCTACTTCGAATGAAATAATATGATGATAATGAAATAATAGCATCTATTGTAACAAGGTTACTTTCCATAGCAGAATAATAATCTTAAAAACGATTTGATCAGGATTCTATTGTTATTTGTTTGACACATGATCATCAAGCTCCTGTATAAATGCCAAAAAAACGGGCGGTCCCGTAAGCAGAGACACCTACGCGAAACCCGCGAATATACACTCTTAGAAAATATCATGTAAATTTAAGTCTGCTTGGATGCACATAAAGGGAGCGACCCGGTTAGACATGAATTTACGTCGATTTTCAAAATTACATTACAGTAAAAACTCTAACTTGTAATTTGCATGTAATTTAAAAGTAAGCCATGAAACATAATGAGCTAATCTTCATAAAATTTTCAATACGTTTCATGCCATATGATTATTTCTTTGCTATTGACACAGAGCTCCGCATCCATCGATCCTATTATTCTTTGCAGTCCAAGGTTCCACGTTTTCTTACAGTCATGAACAGTCACGTTCATAAATCGCCAATTTTTGTAAGAAGTTCATTCGTCAAAGCTGGCGCTAGTTTTTCGTTGTGCTTTTTTAATTTCATCGAAGTCTGCTCGGTATCCCATCACAAGGAGATTTTGATACGTTTCAACTTTTTGTCTGATCCCGTCGTGGGTTTTGGAATCCCGCTGAAACCCCGAGCGACTTAACCCAAGCGGATGTCCTTAGATTGGGCAAGAGTCCTGGTACGAAATGTCGTCCTTCGTAGCCATTAGGACTAGAGCGGTTTCAAGTGGGGAGACCGATGGGTGGATAATATTGCGTGATTGTTGTGCCTACTCTAGGAATTGTGGTTGAAGTTGATGTTGACGGCTGATCACCAGCCTCATCGGGAGGACCAGCACGTTTCAGGATAATGTTGTGCAATCCTTTGATATGTGTTTTCATTACGCTTGTGCTGGAGCCTTTACACTTAATTACTTTTGAACACTTCACGCACTTGGCTACGCCACGGTTTTGCTTTCCACCTAGAAAATAAATCCTCACAGAGGCAGCGGACGGGTTTAATTTTCTCTTCAAATTCCATACACTGAAAATTTATTTTCCTAAAATAGCTTTCACTCGTTTTGTAAACATGGATTCTGTACATAGAACAAATGTCTCGTAAATTGTATGAAACATTCATGTTGCTTATCATCTAACAAAATGCTATCATCACACCTTTTTTGTACAATGCACAACATTAATTTCGTGAAGACCAGCCAATCGCTGCTTTTCTTCGATCATACTCATAAATGTTTGTGTTGCTGCTGGGATGGTGGGACTCGCTAATTTATCCCAAAATAGAAATGAAAACGCTGTCGAGACTTTGCACTTCATGCACAATAATCAACTAGTTTCTCACGAGTCAACATGGTTTAGGGAGAACAACCAAGGACTCAATAACAGCTCTTCCCTAATATACAGGATCGACCCGCCATGTCTGAAACATTAAAAAATAAATCACACCACGAGGAGTTGCGTGGTTGCGCTTTTTTTTTCAATTATATTTTAAGTCAATAAAGTAGATCGTTCATGCAACCAACTGAGAGACGTTTCTTTGTTTACTCGTAGCTCTTTGTATTGTTATCGTAGAATGAACGAATGTTTTTTTCTTTGTCAACAAATGCTTAGTGCTTTTGACAGTTGCACGTGTGGCATTAAATACAAAGATAGCTTCTTAAAAACTACAAATCAGTTTCGTTGCAGAAAACAACGAATAGATTTGTTAGTCCTACCTTCGATTTCCTAATATAAACGAAAACAAATTTTCAGTGTATTAATTTTTTCTCCGTGAATTGCAGATGCAGTCACTTGAACGAAAATTCTCGACGATCCTAACAATGTTCATTGAAGAAAAAAGTCATTGGCAATTTAACAGATGGCTAAGAGAATGATGCAACACGTATGATTAATGACGATGATGATCGACTTTTGCTGTAGCGTGAACGTCGTTAATGATGCTTGCTGGAGCATTACAGAGCATACATGCGCACATTCAATTGTTGTAAGTGTTTGTTGCACGGTGAGTCTTTAGCAAGGGTAAGTCGCTTAGAACAGTGTGCCAGCCACAATTTTTTGCATACTAGACGAATAAGTTACATAACTACGGCACTTCGATTTTCAATCCATACCACATGTGTGGCACACTGAGGATCACTTTTGACAGTTGGGCTTGCCAATATTAATTGTCTTGTTGCCAGGCTCAGTAAAAAATAACAATTTGGGCTGTCAACAAATCGGCACGTTCGGCACATTCCCAGAACGTTGTAAGGCTTGTAGACACACTCAAAAAAATAGATAGCACATGAGAAAAATGTGCTGAGCCCCTTAGTCTGATATATGTAGGTGAAAACTATTCAAGATTTTTTATACTGACAACAAAATACCAAAAATTCGATATTTTCGGTTCCCAAAATTGATAGGAAATACCGGTATTAGCGGTTTCGGTATTAACGTTTATACTACCCTAGTTGTGTCTCAAAGCTATGATTAATTTTTCATGAAATCACCTATTTTTTTTCAAGTTATATGCCAAAAACGGTTTATTATTATAACTTAAAAACAGAGATCGTAATTCTCACTCAGCTGGGTGAAAACCATGCTCTCTCTCGAGCAGGCTATCGATGAGTAGTGAACCGTTCACATTTTCATCTCTCTTTTCGCCGATAATTCATTATCCTCTCTTGCATATGCGAAAATATCTCTCTCCACAATTCAACGAACATATTTTCTCATGTCACATTTTTCACTGAAAACATGCTTAGATCGTATACGAGGAGCAAAATCCGAAAATAAGGCCAAGTCGGTGCACACTGGTACCGCCATGGACCATCATTATAGAATTATATTGTCAGAATAAAACAAGCATGAAGACAGGTGCATTTTCTGGTGTCAAAAAGTAAGTGAAAAATAATTATCGGCATCTAGGATTCACTGAAACAGAAACGATTTATCAGCTACTCGTGCTCTCCGAAAATTTTAAATCGCCGTTGCTTTTCTCGCGAAAACTGCTGTGAGTGTATAATAGTCTCTCGCTTTTCACATTCTCATTTGTTTCTCCAAGCGGGTGAAAAATGACGTTTCTCTTCTCAAGTAGGCGAAAATTTCGGTCTCTGCTTAAAAATCATTCATTCCATCAATTTCTTGTCGTTTGATGTAAACATAAATTGTCAAATTTTACATTATTGTTTCCTTAAATTTCTTTTTTTAGAAAAATATATGAAAAACCCATTTTCTTTGGTTTACTTGTAATGACAACATCGATTATGTTTGCTTTTCATGGTTTTCATTATCTAGGGGTTTGGTTTTTCAGCTACATTATTCAAAAAACGCTGTGTTTTTAGTTTTTGCTTATTATCCTACCCCCTCGTTTCTATTATTCATAATAACTTGCCAACTGCGTCGCCATTAATCTTAAGTGATTATTAAAAGTTCATTTGGTTTTCTTTTCAGAGCGAATAGATAGTTCCTTTTTTTCTTTCCAAAAGAGAACGTGGTTTATCCTCGATCCGCAATGGTTAAGCTCAATATACAATATGAATAATGATGTTGAATCGTTTTATATAGACTAGTCCGAAAGCAATGGGCTCCTCCCTCTGTAATCAACCACTGGTTATCCTTATCTTGCCATTATAGGAAGGGCCAAAAATAGGTTGGGTGGATCGTTAGGCAACATCACTTATACGTATACATTGGGATATAAAGAATTTCCTTCCAACAACAAGATTGAACAATTGGTCAAAGGAGCAAGCTATCTAACATGAAGATGCCCCATCGGGTAGGAAAAGAGCCTGCCCTCTATTTGCAGTTGGCATTACCACTCTCCCCATCCAGAGTGCTTCAATCGAGTGCCCTGATGGTCCCTCCCATTCTTATGAAATTCCTACTCTCCCGGTATGTCCTACAAAAATAATTCATAGCAATAATTGCTATTATTCACTTAAAATGCTATTTTAAACGTTCTGTGTTCCAAAAAAAAAAAACAGCAGTAGGCTGTGATGGTAATGATAATTATGTAATACTACCATCTATGGTAGCAAAGTACCTTTCCATAGCAGTGGAATAATCTGAAAAACGATTTGATCAGGATTCTACTGTTGTTCGTAAACATGAAGCTCCTGTACGAAGGGCCAAAAACGTTTGCGCAGGCCTGTAAGCAGAGACACTTACGCAAATCCCGAAGAATTTGTGGAACAGAATCTCCTTCCAAAAGCAAGTTTACACTCACAGCACAAGAATCGAGCCCTCGATTGATAGAATAAACTCAAAAGATGGGTTCGAAGAGCCCGTTGAGCGAAATATTAACAACAGGGAGGAGGCAGTTCCATGCTTCCTATCCAAATCGTTTCAACTGATGGTCCCTCCCTTTCCCCGTTGTATGTTGTGTAATATTCAGTATATTTTGTACAAAAAAAAGATATCATAATAGGCAAAAATGCTATTTATTTAAATTTTAAGTGTCGCAATACTCATGGTTTTACTGTATTTATAGTCGCCAAAATTTCCTGCTGATTAATCGAAACATA
>JASCZW010014724.1:0-22251 GCA_034211315.2 Aedes japonicus
GGACTACTTAGTGGAGATGGAACGGTGCTGTTGTAAACGAAGTTACAGACGGCTTTCTCCATGTGAATTGATCAAGGTGAATTTAATATTTTTAATATATTAAATTCACCTTGGAATTGATTATTATTTTGTGGTTCTACGTTAAAGAATTCTACACAAAATAGTTAAAAAGATCGAAAGTAACATGTGTAAACAGTGACACCCAGCGTATTTTTCTGGGATCTGCTTTCTCCCTCAAATAAAATAGCTCCAGAAACAGATACAGTTATTACCTTCCCGTCGGTAATGGATATACACTCTCACGTCACTTTACTCAATTTTTGAGTACAATTGTATGCTTTCTCTTTTTCTCTCATGGAAATGTTACTCAATTTTCGTAAAAAGTTGATCTACTCAAAAATTGAGTTGATCCACTTTTTAACGAAAATTGAGTAACATTTGCGTGAGAGAAAAAGAGATAGCATACAATTGTACTCAAAAATTGGAGTAAAGTGAAGCGAGAGTGTAGATGCTAGCAACCGGACATTTCAGGAAAATTAAGTTTGATGTCACTGTTTGCAATTGTTACTTTCGACCTTTTGACGATTTTGTCTAGAGTTAAAGTAACGTTTAGCCTATTTTTCGCCTAGCGAATGCTTTCTCTTCCGTTGAAAACAATGTTTGAACGTACAAAAGTCCTTGAACTGAATGGCGGGGGGTTATTCACAGTACACTCGAAATTTGCAACCACAAGTTCGCCTTGATTTTTTGCCCTGTCTTGGTAGAAATGGTCATTTCATCCCATTGTCGTTTTGCAGAACTAGTTTGACCTGCCGACCGGGTGACAGTGGCAGATCACTCTAATTTTCAATTTATTTCCATCATTTTCCTGATATTTTTGTTTTTATTCCCAACTATGTACACTGTGTCCAATATATTCTCATACACTTTTTCCTTGCATTGGTGTCGTGCAACTACTCAAAATGCTTCACGTATGTGCTGGTGTAGTTTTGCACTATGTTTATACAAACGCTTTTAGGTTATGTCCGATTGTTTTCATTCGGTGTTTATCTTTTACCAGCGATGAACGAGTTTCGTGCTGTGGTGATACATTTTTTTTTTGAAAGGTGAGCGCCCGGGCGCTATTTTCAGAAATTTGAAAAACCTTGGAGTAAAGCGGGATTTTGTGTACCGAACCATCCGAAGGTACCGTGACACCTGCTCGTTGGATGACCGGAAGAAATCCAGTTGTACTCGTACCGTGCGGACTGCACGAGTTGTTAAAGTGGTCAGAGAACGGATTAGACGAAAATCACAGCGCTCTGTGATCTGAATGTTCCGAGATCGTCAATGCACAATATACTGGGATGCAAAATGACCTCGGATTCCAAGATTTCAAGAAACGTAAGATTCACGGAGTTTCGGAACCTTCCAAGCAGAAACGACTCGAAAGAGCAAGTCTGTTTTTGTCGCGGCACGGTGGGGAATAATTTATCTTTTCCGACGAAAAGTTATTCGTCTTGCAACAATCACACAATGTCCAGAACGACAGATGGTGGGCTCTCTCTTCGAGAACTTTTCCAGAGAGTGATAGGAATATTCCACGATTCCAAAGTGCTGCGTCAGTGATGGTTTGGGGAGGAATTTGCAAGCAGAGCCAAATTACCACTGGTTTTCATCGAGAAAAACGCGTTAAAGTGAATGCCGTATATTATAAAACGGAAGTTTTGGAGAAAGTTGTCAAGACGTCAATATGACCAGTTCAACCGTAATCAAACGAATTTGGGACGAAATGCCGATGGAAGTCGTGCGTGCCGCCTGTGACGGTTCCGAAAAACGTCTGGAGCTGGTCAAGTAAGGCAAAACATATGCTGTAATTGATCAGTATTAAATTGCAATATAATGGGTAAAGTTATCAATAAAATCTAGATTATCGATTTGAAATAAATAGAGTTTTATTTTGTATGAGAATATATTGGACACAGTGTAATATATTGGTGTCATTCAAGCAGTAATTCTTGCACAGTTTATATGACTGAAGCTTCAAATCGTTTCAATCTGTTGGTATCGATTTATTGCGTAACTCACTGTTGATTTTGGCATATGCAGGGCCTTTGTAATCACTGAAACAGTTTTTCCTTTTCGAAAAAAATTCAATTATACGTGCGCGCAACTCATTCGGCTTCATTTTGAATGAATTAGAAATCACAACTATACCAAACTTATTCCTTATCAAGACAATCAGGCTTTTTGAGGTTTGTGCGTTAAACGTCACTAAGCCCAATAGGTCAAGATGTTAAACCATGTAGGTATGCTTAGTTTAATCCGCTTGGTTGTGTTGAGGCATGCTATCAAACTTTGTACGGATGATTTGCAGACACCCTGTACATGCAATTTGCAACGAATCAGTGAAATAGACCGGTTTTGTAGAAATATAGTTCCCACCGGCGTGTGTTGTTAACCTTTTGTGGATCATTTTTACACTTGAATTCACGTTTTGTCGTACACTTGGCTAAGCAATGTTGAAAAAAGAAGCTGTCAAATTTATGTGATTGCGTTAGGCTCTCGCTGCATTGCACTACATTGTTGAAAATATCCCATTTTATTTTGCGTGTCAGCCGGCAGAGGTTGAAAACAAACTAAAGGTAATGTTAGTAGAGTTTCTATATTCATGTATGTGAAAATGTGTGTGTCGAGTGCTAAATATCTTATCTTTTCAATATCATTTATTCCTTCAATTTCCATAATTTTACAAAAATACTCATAACTCCGACAATTTTCAACTGCTTTCATCCATTAGAGGCTCATTTTTAAACAAGATTTTTATGGAAAAATTTTAGAAAAAAAAATTATTAATTTATTTATACTTATTAAAACTTATTAATAACTCCAAAACGATTGCAAATTTATTAAAAATCATTTCTTTTGTATATCTCAAAAACGGCTCTACTTCGTTCTGACCTCGGCATTGAATTCAGCGCATGCTTTGGCATTGGTATTGATCATCACCTTATCGAGTTAAAAAATTCTGTAAACTAGTGTTATAAGCAGTTTTGAAGTACGATATAGAGTCACCTCATAGCGGGGATTTTGATTATTGGCAGAGTGTGGAGTGAAAAAAAAAGAAGACTACCTAGGTAACCAATAAGCAGTACCAAAGCGTCTTTACGGCAGCCTATCAAGCAATTACGTCGCCTAAAATGCAACATAAATGCCACTTTTAGCCCAATACACGGCAATGCTATGATAATGCTTCATTAATGCTATTTTGCATTCGTAGTGTACAGAGTTTTGTTATGCAGGTTGCATATCTAACGGGCGGTTTAGCTACGTTAATTTTTGCGCTTATTTTATCGCGAATCAACGTCGAAAATTTTTATTTTTACGAATGAAAAAGCAGCATATAGAAGGCCATGGGTGAGATCTTTCTGATTATAACTATGTAACATTAATCTTATTTTCAAATAATACAAAATACGTGGCTGGTTTGGAAATTTAATCTTTTCCAAATCTGGAAGTGTGTTGCAGTGTCCTTATATAAATGATATCGGTAATGTTAACATGCAGGGCATATTGTATGTGAAAGTAACCTCGGAATGTGCGTGACTATCAAGACATTCTAAAATGGGTTGCTGGATCTGCAGGAGGGTTATCACTTTCTAATTCCCGGATTAAAGATGCTTCGAATGGTCACATGAAGGATTGTTGCAAACAGATTTCTTCCATAATACCATTGCCGGCCAATGGGTGTTCTTATACACACACAAAACTTGTCTGTCGAGATTTTTTCGAATCAGTTGATAGCGATTGGCAATGGGGAAGTACCAGTTGACGTTGCTATCGGATTGATCTCGTTCACGCCAAATTTCTGCCATTTTACAACGACGAAGGAAGAACTCATTACGAGTGTGTTCCAAAACTTCGTCCAGAGTTTTGTGAACCAGGATTGGTTGAGGTCACGTGCGGTTTTGGCTGCGAAAAATAAGGTTGTCGATGATTTATATTTCGTAATTTAAAATGCATTTCCTGCACAATTACGTTCAATCAAATCATTTGATTGTGTTACTAATTCGGACAGAGCAACTAATTGTAAAACGAACTTCCTGAAATTCCTGGATTTACCAGGATCACCATTATATAGTTTAGGACTGGTGGTTGGATCTGTAATCATCATGCTCCGAGACCTCAGTCAACCGGAAGTGTGCAATAGAACAAGATTGGTCGTATAGAAACTCAATAATAATGCCATTCAAGCGATGATTCTCAAATTGAAGTACGAGGAAGTGCTCATTCGAAGAATTCTCGAGTTCTTTTTCAAACAGACGTATCTGATTTGGTAAACACAGAGGGGAAGTAAGATTCAAATATAGATTTTTCAAAACTCTCAGCACCCTCATGGAAAGTAACATCACCATCGTGTTAGGGAAATGTTATTCCTTGTGCTGCATGTTAGCATGAAAGTTTTAAGGATTTAAAAAAAATTAACGTTCGAATATTACTTTCCCTCTTTGTTTACAAAATAAGATACGTCCGTACTCGAGAATTTCTCTGAGTTCAAACGAATAACCTTTCGAGTTCAAGCGAATACAATTTCCCGATCACGTTGCATTTGCCATGACTATCAATGAATCACAAGATCAATCTTTGGAAGGGAGTGGACTTCCAAGAGACTTCAGAAGAAAGGAGCCAGAGGTTTTCAAGATATTGAAAAAATTAAATCTGAGAAAAGATGCTTTGAAAACTTGCAGAAGAAATTTGAAAGTTGGCTACAACATCTGGGTGTTCTACCCAAGTAACTTTTCAGATTCCAATGGGGTATTTAAAGCATACTTTAAGTCGCGATAATGATTTCTTTAGCCTTGAGAAAACCAAAGCCAAATTCTGACAGAGTTGGTTGAAATTTTAGACAAACATGAATGTAAAAAGAAATATTGAATTTTCTGCGTTATTTCATGTAAATTTAAGTCAGCTAACCTCTGAATCACCGGTAAAGCACTCCTCGTATTTTCTCATGAAAATGCAGGAGCTTCTAAGTGCTTTATCTTCGCGTTATTTTATCATCACCTTTGTATGGGTCCCATCTCATGTTCAATTCCGGGCAATGAGAAAGCGGACTCGCTTGCAAAGGTGGGCGCTATGGAAGGCGATATTTGTGATCGACAAATCGCCTTCAACGATTTTTTTCCTATTTTTCGTCAATAGTCACTCACACAGCTGGCAGTATAAATGGAGTAAAGGAGATTTGGGGCGATGGCAACATTCTATCATCCCAAAGGTGTCGAAGAAATCTTGGTTTAGGGAGATGGATGTGGGTCGAGACTTCATTCGTGTCATGTCTCGCCTCATGCCCAATCATTATTCTTTGAACGCTCATTTATACCGGGTTGGAGCTCATTTATACCGGGCTGAGCGACAGCAATCTCTGTGAATGTGGACAAGACTATCAAGCCGCAGATCACGTTATTTGGTCTTGTGCTGAACATCGTGGAGTCAGATCTGAACTTTATGATTCCCTTGGGGCTCGAGGTAGACAACCCAAAGTGCCAATCCGAGATATTTTGGCTGTACGTGATTTGGAGTACATGAAACTCATTTATGTGTTTTTGACTAACATTAGCCTTAGATTGTAGTTAGTTTAACCTGTATGTTTACTTTAAGTTTTTTTTATATGTGTATGTGTGTGTGTTTTTTTTCTTTTTCAAAAAATGTTCAAGTCAAAAGAAAACCATAAATTGTATAGTTATAAGTGTTTAGATAATTTAGAATTTAAATTTTATGTGTTATGTAAACCATACTTTGAATTCCCACCCTCTTTCCCATCCGTAATTTGTAATCCCTATTAACCTCGAGACGGCCGCGAGGAATCGGCTCTATCCTCCTAACCTTAGTTTTAAGATAAATGATGTATAAAAGTATGAAAATTTGGCTCTGTAAAGTTAATTCGATTGAGCCTGTACAAATAAATGATTATTAAAAAAAAAACGTCTGAATCTAGCGTGTTGTACGAAAGATTGTAAACATTGTTGTATGGCGCATGGAAGATTGCAAACAATTTCGTTGTTTATGCAACCTTTGGCTTGGAATTAAACGAGGGGAAATTTTACGGGGTTGTTAATTTTTTTTCTGTGTAGCAGACAAAGGCAGCATAAACTATTTAAAAAAAGGCGGAAAACCATGTTGATATTTTTGAAGATGCCATATTGATTTGATAGCAGTTTCTTCAACACCTCGTCGTTGCGGCTTCCCAGTTGACAACTGACGAGCAAAAGTCTTGAAAAGGACGGATTGGTTGATTGTGCTAATGTTCCACGTTTGAATTTGAGCCTTCTCCTCGGTCTTCGTTAAAAGTAGTTTATTTAACCTCTCACCGCTGCACCTCTCCAACCGCCTAGATTTCCCATCGATTTGTGTAATTATGTAAAAATCGATTTATTACGGTCGGAGTTTCATAGTTGGGTAATTTTAGAAACGCGCCGTAATTACCCGTAAATTTCTCAGTAAAATAAGCGTATACGCAGTCATACGTCCAAGCATACATACATCTCAAATCAGTATGGTATTTGGAATGATCTCACCAACCTTGGTTCTAATTGCAACCGCTACCGAAAGATGTATAGTGGTCGTCTTTGCCCTCAGCGCAACCAAACAAACGTTTTTATGAATTCTCCCTTAAAAAAATAATGCTCAACGAATAATCCCTCAAAAATTCTGTCAAAATAACACAGCAAATCAAAAGAAAAACAAAGATCGCATAGTCGAGTTATTAGTACGAGACACTGAAGAAGTCTGCACATTGTAGACGAAATACGCGTATCTGTCGAAGATAAGCAAAGGTAGTTGGAATTAAATGGAAGATACTAATTCTTCTTCTAATTTCTAGTTAAAGATCGCATAGTCAAAGAATGGGGTTCAATTGGTGCCGAGATCGCAGAGCAACTGGCGAAAAAGGCCTATGGTCTGAGAATACTTTGGAAAACAAACTATTTAAAAAGATCCATTCATGTAATTTTGCCTACTTTTGGAAGAACGGACCTCAGAATGGTTTGACACATACTCAATAGATAAAAGTAAATCATTCTACAAAGTACAATAAAGTGTCTCAACAACTCCATGGTACATCAAGAAGCAGCTCAAGGGTCACGATATCCGGATAATCAACCGTCTGATGTCTGGACATGATTATTCAACATTTTAATTAGCGCGAATGAAAATCATTGCAGATCCTGATTGTGATTGGTGCCTAGAAGCCGAGACAGCAGAACATAGCATCTTGCACTATCCCAAATATGGGATAAGTAGAAATGAAATACTCGAAAAACGTGAAAAATTACCGGCCCCCGGGTAAACACGAAGGCAGGGCAGATAGTCGGTGCGACTGGCTCTACAAATTGAACTGTCAGGATGAGGCACACGGAAGAAACAAAGAACCCAAAATTAAGTTCATTTCACCCAACTCTGGAGCTTCGTGCGGGAAGCCAAATTTGTGTGTATGCCATAGTACTCAAATTTGACTAATTTAACCTAATGTAATAAAACTTCTAAAAACCAAAAAAGTAGCATTTTTCCGCACGATTAGTTAGCAAGTGATATAAAACATTTAAAATAAAGTGTTTTTCTCGTGATGAAAGAATAGGAACATAAATTTTCTTTAAAATTTTATTAATTTTGTTTATATCTTTGGCGATTTTTAACATTACGGGTAGTTTAGTACCGTAACATATTTATTCTTTTTCAGTAATTGAATCTGATCGTCAAATAATAAAATAATCGTCAAATAAATCGTCAAATAATAAAATTATGCAAACGACTTCCATTTTTACTCATATATGAGTTGTCAATGAAGTACTTACCCATTGAGTTATCTTTACCTAATGTGCAGTATCAAATTTAACCATCTCTCCAGTTCAACAACAAGTACTTAATTTCAAGTTTAAAAATACTGAATTTTAACTACTTTGTTTCTTCCGTGCAGTTTGAACAGAAACAAGAAGAAGAAGAAGAATAAGAAGAAGAAGAAGAAGAAGAAGAAGGGGTACTCTGTGGTGTACTTGGGCCTAACGGGGTATGAAGTAGTGAGCCAAGTTTAAATCGCTTGTATCCCATTGATTGTTGACACTAAAGGGTATCTCCTTTTGATTGCATCTCGGAAAAAACGCTGTAGAAAATTACCCATTGGGTATTTTTTCTTGAAAACTTGGGTAGAAGTAGCTTAGAGTTTTTTGTTGTTGTTGTATTTTTATCGCTGTCAGTTTTTCGAAAATTGGATTGGATTTTGCACAAGCACCTGGAGAAGCCTCAATTCTCTCATCGGGACATTGGAAACAACTCGAAATCGTTCAGTCAACGGTGAGTCGTGTGATTAAACGTTACAACGAAACTTTGAGCATCGAAAAGAAGGAGAAATGCGGTCGTAATGGATGTTCTATTTGTGATCAAGATCACATGCGTATTGTGAAAGCGTTTATGCGGAGAAAAAGTTGAAACTGTCCAAGTCTTTTGTTCAGAGAGCCAAGGGTCGGCAGAGTCCTCATACGTACAAGGTGCAGAAGGCTTCAAATCGTGACGAACGGCAAAATAAGGTGGGAAAGTCACAGGCCCGGAAACTGTACACCCAGCTGCTGACGAAGCCCCGCTGTGTCATCATGGATGGTAAGACTTACGTCAAGGCGAACTTCCGGCAGCTTCTGGGGCTACTGTTCTTCACCGCCCAGTAGAAGTTTGATGTTCCGGAGGAAGTAAGGAAGCAGAAACATTCAAAGTTTGATTTGCTAAGCGACCTACTCATGTGGCAGTGCGGTGTTTGTGACTACCGGGGCTGTCGGAGTCGGAGAGATCTACTTTAAGGAGTGTCTACAGAAGCGTCTGCTTCCACTGTTGAAGCAACACGAGGGCCCTACGATCTTTTGGCCGGATCTAGCTTCGTGTCACTATTCAAGCCAACCACTTTCGTACCCAAGGACCTACAAAAATACTGAGCTATTATTAAGCAGGCACTACGGAAGCATCCCAAGGATGTCAAATCTGAGGAAGCCATGAAGAATAAGTGGGTTTCCGTACAGAAGGAGCAAATGAGTGGAGCTAAGCGTAAGGTGCGAGCCTACTGTTATGGTATTAAAGTTCAATGAAAAAAAGTATGCCAAAAGCTTACTAATGGGTTATATTATTGTCTGAATGTTTGAAAAGGATCGCTTTCTGGGTAATTTTCTACCCAGTTTTCTACAGAGTTTTTTCCGTGATGCAATTTGATGTGGGATACCCTTTAATGGATGGAGTTAAGTTCAAAGTTCGATTGTTTTTGCAAATACCGAATAACTATGCTTTGATTTCGTGAATAATTCAACAATTATTATTAAATCATATCCAATTAATCTGACATAAACAACTACATTTGCAATATAATGCGAAATTTGTGTGTTTTTTTTTAAGATTTGAGATGTCCGGATTATTTTGGATACAGACCTGGATTGAACTGGATGATTTTTCAATTCGACGACATAATTATTCTTGTTGCAGAGTGTTGATTTCTATTTTGTGAAACCCTTAAATTCCCCACCATTGTCAGAAAGAATAGTTACAAAAACTAGACCAATATCCTTGATTTGATCCTATCTTCAAATAACTAACAGGAACTAGTCACTCACGAGCAACTCCGAACCAAGCGAAGTATTTTCATCGCGAACATCCTCCCATAATTGCCAGCGGAGCAGTGCCTTCGATTGTGATTTCAAATATTTACTTTCCAAGTAAACAAACAGTCAGACACAGAACAAGCACCCCAAGGACAGGACCGTGCATCAATCATAACCCGTTGGGAAATGATCGATTCGACTACGCCCAAACAAACGCTAGCACAAGTACCAAAATTCAACGATCGTTTTAATTTTCCAGCTTCTCTGGCATTGAATGAGCCACGCAATCCCCCACCCCCCCCGCCTCCCAACCGGTTGCATCAACGAAAGGCCCAGGGCCGGCCCCAGCCACTTTGATCTAGCTCAGTTCGCGTTTGGCAGCCGAAATCGGAACAGCTGGAGCCGCCCGGTGTTTTATAATCGCTCACTCGCTGCCAGATTAATTACATTCCGAGCAGATGAGCCGCTAAGGAATTTGGCCAACCATCATCGGAGTCTAAACATGTTTCATCCCTTTCTCCCGGATTGTGTGGAATTGCAGCAAGTGTTTTCGCGGTCAGCCGAAGAAGCGCCGCCAGAGGAGAGAGAAGTTGCCCGCGAAGTTGATTTTTCCTTCACATCAATTTTCACACAATGTTAACGCAGTATGCGATGGACGGTGATTTTTCAGTTTCGTTTCGAGCGTTCGAGAAGAGTCCGTGAGCAGTAGGAAAAAAATACGTGGATTTAGGAATGTCATAAATTATACACGGAAAACAAGCAATTTGCGTTGCTTTCTAGTTCATGAATGAGTTATTGGAGTTATGCCGAAGGTTTTGAAAGGAATTTAAAGACGCGAAGGGTACTTTTCCGAAGCTAGAACGATGATTTAAAACGAGCAAATCATGATTTAAATTTACCAGTGACAGCAGCAAGTAAACAATTTGAAAAATGCACCCCGGCATGTGAAGCGTAAATGAAGTGAGGGGAAAACAGCCTCAATGAAAAACCACCCATCCATTGGCGCTTGAATTTATCGTACATCCCATTCATCAACTAATGCGTTCAAACTCCGGCTCTTCTCATTGCAGGATTATCCACTTTTACTAGGAACAATCAAGTCTCAAGTTTGGTTGATAAACCAGATCACACGATCCATAAGTCGAGGAGGCGACAAAGAAACGCGTTAGAATAGAATTGAGTGTACTTACACGAAGCGCAATGAAAATTCCCGTGTCGAAAGTGAATCTAGCGCGCGCGTCGATTAATTTGAAAATAAACAAAACTGCCATTCTGCTTTGGGGGCAAAGTGAAGACGTTGGGGGATGCGAACAACGACGTACAACACCATCACGCAAGATTTAGGACCAACGAGACTCATTAGACATTGTAGCGTCTACTACCTAGAGAGGTGTAGTTTGAACGATGTTGAACAATATGACGACTCTCGTGGGCAGTTAGTTGTATTGTTTCGTTGATTCGTGTGAGGGAGCACGCGTCGCGTTCAAATCTCCCGGTTCGGTGCCAGATGTTCAATGGCGAGAGAGCGATGTTTTGTAGGTTTTTTTTCTAGCCCCTACTAGCGTCTTGATGTCCCGTTTAAATTTATTGTCCTCTGAGACAGAGCCGACTGGCCTGTTTACATCTGTACAAAGTTGCGCGAGAAGAATAAGTGGCTGCAAACAGGTGGATTGGTGACGGAAAAGTCATTTGAATTTTTGTGAAATACTGTAGGAAGTGAAGATTTATGTTTGTACATTTTAATGGCTTGATTTACAAAGATTTGGCATGACAGTGAGATGATCGTTAATGGGGCGGTTCCCATGCGGATAGATACGTAGGCTTCCTAGTGTTATTTATAATAGCCTAAGGATTATGCATGGTGGTGTTCTCTAATATTTATGATATCGATAAATTTCTTTTGCATGACAAAAAAATTACTTCTAGAATGACGGTTCTTCTAATATCAGCAGTCCTGCTTGATTATTTTATTAATTAAGAGCATTGGATGTCTGTTAAATCTATTAATACTATTGAGCAAGAGTCCAAAAAAACTTTAGGTTGGCAAGCAACAGTGCGCGAAATTCCTATAAGCGCACAGGCGTTTTTCTAAATATTTTGAAAAGAACTAAATGAAATTCAATCTTATTTTATTTTGAGGCTCAAAAGCTTGAAGAAAATTCGACTAAAAATGCATGTTTCCTTTTTTTCGAGTACTGTCTTTATTCTGGGAAGTGAGTCTCATATAAAAAATGAGGAGATGTCACCTTTTCGTTAACATAGAAATGTTTTAATTATGCAAGAATTATGACTAATTGACTAGCTTATAAAAAAATGGCAATAAATGTTGAGTTGTTTTTCATTCGAAGATCGTCCGAGAACTCTTTTTTGTAATCCGTGAAAGCTTACCTGAGGGAATCTGAATGTTTAGCTGAATCAGAATTCCACTAAGGTGTTTCTCAGGTTTCAATTATGTTAGACGTTCTGATAAACAGTGCTACGATAGGAATTTAAACAACCACAATTTGCCACATTTCTTTGAATCGTGCATTGAAAAGATCTAAACACCACTCATTTTGTAGGAGTTTGTGTGTGTGTGTGCGGAATGATGCCTCTATTTTGATTTTGACATTTACTACACCCCCGTTTCATTTTACTCAATTTTTGAGTACAATTGCATACTATCTCTTTTTCTCTCACGTAAATGTAACTCACTTTTGGTAAAAAGTAGTAGAGTAGATCCAAAAATTGAGTTGATCCATTTATTAACGAAAATTGAGTAACATTTCCGTGTGAGAAATAGAGATAGCACACAATTGTACTCAAAAATTGAGTTAAATGAAACGGGAGTGTATTCAGTTATCAAAATGGCGTCCAAACAAGGGGAGCAACGCATTAAAATGCCGCTCTTCTTCTAACTGACTGAAGCTCTTTTCAACTAGCTTTTGTCTGCTCTCAACACAGTATTCTAAAAGCATGCCTTTTTATGCCAACACCAATGAATGAATTTGTATATTGTGTGGCCAAGGTCGAGGAAATTTCCAACCAGATATCCTTGACAGGACCGGGAATCCTGCCTGGCAGTACTCTTAAGGTACTGCCACACGATATCTATTTCATAGTTCTATAAGATTCGAGATACGCTCAAAAATTTGAGCTTTGAAGTGATAGTAGCTATGTAGTATGTATGCAGTAGCTATGTAGTTGCGAGCTTTAAAAAAATAAATTTTGGAATTGATCATGGGCATATTCGGTAACTATGGACAGAGAATGAAAAATTGCTGCATCATATTGAAAAGGCGGATAAAACGAAAAACTGCAAAGTCTGGTCAAAACCGGGGATTGCTCGCCTTGAAGGCTATGGAACTGAGACTAACCTGCTGATAGATTTGGGTAATGAAGATCCGGATTACTACCCGACAAAAAGGAAACAACAAAATTATTTCAAGTTTTGTTACTAAGTTACGTTGTTACAGAGTTACAGAGGTTGTTAAAATTTAGATCGCGGATGTAGTTAAAATAACAGAAATTGTAACGAAAAATCCTTAAGAGGCATCAAAATTATAGCAAACTATGATATAGATATAACAATAACAATACAAATTTTGTAACAGTTTTGTTGCAATGCAGCAAAGTTCAGCGAAATGCTTCAGAGAAGTAAATGGAAGTTCTTGAGAGAAATTCGGAGAGGTACATTAGAGAAGCTCAGGGAAGTAAAGGGAAAAATAAAGGGAAGTTTTTCGGAGAAGTCCGGGAATTTATTCAAAAGATTTCAGAGAATTTTGGATAATTCTTCACAGATGTTTGGGAAATTTCTTCAGAGAATTTCAGGGAATTTCTTCAGAGGATCTTCAAGGAAGTTCTTAACAGAAATTCAGGAAACATCTATGTAGAAGTTCAGGCGAGTTCTTCAGAGGAACTTCAGGGAAGTTATTCACAGAAATTCATCGGTGTAGTCCATTTTAGCTTTAAAAATATCCGTATAGAAGTTCACGGAAGTACTTCAGAGAACTTCTGAGATGTTCTTCAGAGAACTTAGGGAAAGTTCCTCAGAGAGCTTCAGTGGAATTATGCAGAGAACTTCGAGGCAGATCTTCAGTGAAGTCCTGGAAGGTCTTCTGAGAAATTCTTCAAAGAAGTTCCGGAAAACGGTTAAATTCACTGCTTTGAGGTTTCAAATTATTTGTATGTATCGGTTCTTAGAAGAGCAAAATTGGCTCCTGAGATGTTAACGTCTACAGCAACGAGTTGGCCGGTTTACCCAGAATAGTGGCCTGATTTCTTGTTTTTTTAAGTACCGTGGATTTGGGCATGATTTTGACGAAGTGCGAGAGAAGTTTCATCTCATGATGACTTTTTACGCTTCAAATGCCGCATTGCTAGCTTTGCTTTCGATTCACGATTTCAAGATTCAAAACGGGCTATTGTACGTTGGAGTCAGAGATGAAAATCAAATCCGAACTGGTAGAATCTGCCTCTAAACATTATCATCTTGAAAGTACTTAGTACTTAGCTAGGTAACAAAATCCCCTGGTCTACACTGACAAAAAAGCAAAGATAATATCTATGTGTCCCACACATGATTTTCTGCAATTTGATCAACAAATGATATCTATTTATAACCACACATACTTCCTATGTTGTACACATAAACCATTCCAAGTTGGCTCCCAATATTGAAAATTATCTTGTCTTTTCAATAAATGGACTACCATAACACATTATGAGTGGTACTAGCAGATTTCTTTTTTTTAATTTAAATCAGTACATATTGACTCTCAGACGTTTTTAATAACCTTGTCACGTTGCCCTCCATCACACTTTGTGAGAGATCCCAGAGGCATCACAATTTTGCTGGGGTTTGAACAAGGAAAAGCAGGGGCGAGAATTCGGACACAGATAAGGTTATCAAACTGAACGAACTTCTGGAACAGATCAACGAGCAGAAGAAGCTACTGACGGAGGTATCGAAGGAGGAAAATTGAAGAGGAATTGGAAGTTCCTGGGCACACATCGGCCAAAACTCAAACCGATAATGGTATTAAGAAGGTGCAATAGCCGCAACTAGAATTAGAGCAGCAACAGAAGAATCTACATGAAAAGGAAGGGGAAAACTTTGAGTTGGAAAAACAGTTCAAGGAAAAACTGAATAGATTGCAAACGGAAAAGCCTAAAATACCGATTCAGACTGAGGAGACTCCGGATCATAGATTCCGGTGAAGATTTTTATTACTGTAAACAACAAATAATGAAAGAAATCCGAAAAGACACCTAAAAAAGCAAGCGCTCCCTGGAACGAAGAGAAGGAATAAAGCCAAGAGAATTTACTTGATAGTCGTCCCAAAGGACCACCGAAAGCTATAACTATATCTCCTCCCAAAGCTTAAATAATTGCAGAGAAGAGTATCAAAGCACCGGAAGTTCTACCAGAATTGGAAACGTTCCCAAACATCAACAATCTACCAGCTTCCGAACAAAGTTGACAATTTTGAAGATCAGTTACATTTGTGTTAATGCATTTGTAAACAAATTCCATGACCAAAACATTTTTATTCTGATCCCGTGAACCCGTTCTGAACCCTAAAAAATAAATATTGAAATTCATAGTGAACAATATAAGATTTGCTTTTAAACATAAATGATTTTAATAAAGTTTTCCTATGAATTTTTGAATGGTTTGTTGAAAAACTTGCGATCGAAATAATCGAGGAAAGATTACAGAGAGTTCTTGTAGCAAAAAATGATAAGGTATTATTATGGGTTTTGCTATATTTCTTGGCTCAGTGTATGGCATTATCACATTTTGTGAGTGGCCACTAATGGCATCCTTATCTTAGGTTTAAATCGGTACTAATATATAAAGGAATATTTGTGCATCTTCTTAAAACCAACTGGGCGAGGATTAGTCGGAGGGCGGAGATAAATAGGAATTCAGCGAATGGTTTGCCAGGGCGAACTCTGCTGCCAGCCTAACCCACTTGTCTAGCATTTCAGTGGTTTCTCGCGAAGGTGCGGAGGATGGATTCCTCAGCTTCCTACAAGGCGAGTTTCACGACAACACCTTCCTACACTTCGCTTGTATGACCTGCATTCGGGCGGAGCCGGCGCCGGTATTGCCTTGATTTGGGATCTGTTTGTTCTCTGAGTACGGATGATCTGACATTGACACACTATCAATTATTCCACACCGGCTGCCTCGGGAGGTTAAACATACTTATGCTGATGCAAGATTGTTCAATATTTGGATTTGAATGGATTTTTTTTTATTTCAATCTAATATTGTTTAAATTAATCGATCATGTAATCCGTAATAATCTTTTTTCACAAACGAGCACAGGCGGTTCGACTGTATCTATTAATCCAGCCGGTTAACTGTGTGTAGGACGGACATTTCTGACACTTATCTCTTCAATTTCATATTAGTGCTGATGAGCAGTCGATCATTATGATTTTGATGATGAAGTCAGGCAATGCTGTTGCTGCAATCCAAGAAGTCTTATACGTCTCGAGTAATTCATGATTAGGGCTTAAAAGCCATTTGTAAACAATGACTTTAAACGTTGATCTCTCACGAATCACGAAAATCCTACTACATCCAGCTACTCCATTTGGTAGAACTAACATTCTTCTACCAGATGATGCTTTCATTTCACGAAAGTGATTTAAGATTCAAGAGAAATCGACATTAAAGTCATTGTTTGCAAATGGCTTTTAGGCCCTTAACATGAATTACTCGAGACGTTTTCTTCCATCACCCGTTCTTATATTCTCAGATAATTTTATCTTCTCAGAGAGCGAGTAATGGCGCTATAACCATAAGTCATATTGTAGGAGTATTGTTAATGCTTAAGTTCCAATCGTTCGAAGATAAATGGAGCATCACTTAACCTGCTTAGACTACGTGCTCCCAACGACTAATACATTTCTGTTCTGTACACCAAACAAGGCGTTCTATTTGTCTATTCTCTCCGACTATTAATTTCCCTTTTACTTTGATATCTACTGGAGGCTACGTGAGTTCCCCGTGTCTTTTTAAGATAGATACCGAATCCTTTCTATCTCCAACGTTTACATGAACGTGGCCAACAGAGTTGGATTCATTTCATGGTGAAATGCAACCCATTATTCTGCATCGCAGCTCCATCCACGAGGTGTACAAACGCCAATGCTAATGCTAATCGTTACTATGTTGATCACTTATCGGATGTGGAGCTGCTGTACACGGTAAGAATCATTTACCAATTAATGTTTTATTGATATTATTATTCCTACTAAATATATTTTACAACTTTTCACTAAAAAATCGATGTACCCATTTAAATGGGCAGACCTCCTTTTTTGTTGAGAAAATGAGTAAAATTCCTATAGGAGGAATTATAATATCAGTTAACCGATACCCATTATTGGGAACATGATTCTAATTGTGTAGTGCAAACAAATCGTTTAAGGCTGTGTTCCAATTCGCGAATTATTTTTAATTTTACTTAAACTTGACAGAGGGAAAATAATCGATTAATCGATTAAAACCCATATGTTATTGATCCACATACAATCGAGCTCAGCGTGAGTAGCAGACTGAATCGATTATATTCCATCTGTCAAATTTTAGTTAAAATTAAAATTAATTCGTGAATTGGAACACAGCCTAAATGTCAAATCAAAAAGTTGCTCCCTTCAGAAATGATTGATCCTACACTGAAAATTAAATCTCATAGTACGGAAAACAATGGAATTGCCGTTTTGACACGACTGAAATAAAATTCCATGAGCAGGGATAAGTTTCCCTGAAGATTTCAGAGTTTTCCATTTTTTACAACTTCCCTGAAGATTCCCGGTTTTTCAGGTAGTTTTTAAAGGCAATCCGTTGTTTTTTTCCGTAGCCAGTACACCACTTGTTTTTACAATTAGCTTATTACCTGGATTTCCTCAGTTAGTAATTGAGAGTCTTGGATTCCAGGCACTATTTTTGCATCTTAATTTTTAATCTGTGGCACGTAATATCACACCCAATGCCCGAAATGTCGAACAAATTTCGTAGATCGAACCCACTGACTTTAGATTGGTAGTCCCGTGTCTCTTAGAATTAAACAGAAAAAAATTACGTCCTTGCTCTCAACCGCCTGCATGTTTGTCGGCCACTGACTTTGCATCTCATTGACTCTTCTATCTTGTATTCGTTATTCTCTTGCTGGCCAATATCAAAGTCATTCGTCATGATTGATACCATGAGAAAATTGAAACTATTAAAACTATTAAAATGAGAGAAATGACCGTACTCTGAGGGATAACACTGAATACTTCGTTTTCATTAGTTCCTAATAGATGTATTTTGTTAAAGGGCACAAGTAAACTACTTTTCAGTGGATCCTAGGATGACGTTTTGATACAGTGTAGTCTAACTAGTCGAAATCTAATAGACATATAATGTTATTTCGCTTGCATCTTTCAATCACAGCCTGCCGAATTCTAACGGAACAAAAAATTCTTTCTCTTCATTTCTTCGTTCTAGCAATAAATTACTGTCCACTCCTACACTGAACCCAAACATCCTCCTCTTATCGAATGATTGTCCTTCTAATGTTGAACAACTAATAATACCCGAAATGAATTGACCTCCCATTCGAATGCACGCTGTATGAAAAATCGTCATCCCAAAGTGGAATGCGTATTGCATTGGAAAAGCTCTATAACGCAAATCGTTTGAAATGAGGATGACAAACATTCCATTTTTCATCATTCGGTAAAAAACTATCAATCGCTATCAGAACTGGTACCATCACGAATAAAGGATCGAAACCCGGTCGCCTCCCACGGAGTCACGGAATGTATTTCAAGACTCCTTCAAATTTTGGGCTCCCGTTGCAATATATGCTCAACGGTTGAGGAGGTGTAATGTGAAATAATTTTAAGCCGTTGAATTGTTTCAAATTTGTCATAAATCGCTAATGATCTACACAGTTTCGAAACAAATATCATATTAAGTTTGGTTGATTGTCATACGAAACATGGATGCTTGTCATACGGATCCAACCATAAGACAGTTATCTGATTTCCGAATGCTTTTCGTTAAAAGGCGCAATCAAATTACTTTTCAGACGATCTTGAGATGATGATTGGGTTCAGTGTAGTGTTCTGACAAATTTCATCATAAATAGTTACCCCGCGCATTGCGAGAATACAAAAAAAAACACCAATCAAAGTGTCTTGAGTGTTACTATCTGGTAGTTGCATTATGAATAGAATCTACCAGAAACCATGTCGTATGACCTACAGAAACTTGCAAGAAGTCCGGGAGTTAGTTGTTCACTGCAGACTTTGAAGCCCATTTTAAGAACGCAAGCATACCAAAGTTGTCAGAACTAAAACATCGACTCCCAGTCATTACAGTCAGTACCCTCTGCCTAAATATATATAGCAGTGAGACGCTCAAACAAGCAGGATTGTTTTTTTGAATTCTTGAATTACAACTATTTAATGATAATCAAATGGTTGACATATTTGTCAGAATTTTAAACCGACTGAAAAAGTGTTGTCACTTCAGAAACTGAAAATATTTCACGACTGCCTACTACGATCTCCCTCACTCCCCTTCCCGACGTCTGTCAATTCCTTCTGATATCGATTTACCCCGATCGCTTTCCACAAACCCCCACTTCCACCGAGGAAGGTAATTCTTTCCTAATTTTACCTTTGTGCGAGTGCAGAAACATGGCCGACAGCATGTTGATCGGCACAAAGTCCAGCTCGCCGCTTTCCGACTGCTCCGGCGCTGGCACGTCCTGCTCGATGAAGAACACCCGGACCGTTTCCTTCCGGTCGTGCTCGGAGATGGTCATGAACCGCTCGAAGCTCCGGTAGACGTGCGAGTACTCCTCCCAGGTTTCCACGATCGGTTCCCTCCGGCGGTGCTGGTCTTCATCGTCACTCCACATGATTTATTATTTTATAATTTTTTTTTTTTTTACGTTAATTAGGGTACTTCAATTTTTCGCCTTCTGATTCACTTTGAAAATGGTGCGCGGGTGGTTCACTTTTGGCTTTTCAGGGATCGAACACGGAAGTTGCTCCTTCTCGGCGCACTGACTGGCGGGAATGTTAAAGAACGGACGGAAGTCGTACTTCTCGTTTGGAGGCTTTTGGGTGATGAAAATTGATTGCTTTAAGATATTTTAGTAAGCTGGTAGTTTTTGGGGGGAAGAAGAGATAGTAGATATCGAACGTTGCTCATGTGGAGTGCTGATGCCGGGACCAGATAGTAGAGGGAACCGCGTCGGTGGCACCGGACAGTTGTAACGTTTTTATTTTTTGGTTTTGGCTGGTCTGGGTCTGGGTGTTCTAATCGTCAGGGTTTTGGCCGATATGTTTATGAGTTTATTTGGTTCGGGTTAATTTTTGATTTTGGAAAAGGCAGACCAACTTGTTGAAGTTCTGTTGTAGGAATTAAAATCAATTTCGTTTTGAATCTCGGCTTTGGGTTTTGCTCGATCGCATGATTTTCCTTAATACTGAGATCAGAAGTTTGGTGGTTAGTAGGAAAATTCCAACAAAAAGTTTGATTAGTAATTTTGAGTTAAGTAACAGAAAACGATCAGCGCAAGTTAAGTGGTTTCAATATTTTTCGAAAATAATAGAAACGCAAATCTTAAAGCAATCAACTTTCATAACCCTGGAAGAGAATAACTGATTTTAACATTCGCACAACATCTTCAACAACTCTGGCTCAAATAGTGGCAGCACTCGGCGTGGGTGGGAGTTGGGAAATGTGGATGGAATTTCCAAAATGGCCGTTTTCGTCGTCCGGAAAATGGTTCCACACAAGGCACAGTCACAAACGCACGCACATTATTTTCTCCATGCTTATCCAGCAGACTGAGTCGTACGGAGGTCACACAGTTTCCACCAAAAACAGCTAAAATCCACAGCCCCATTCATTCGCGCGATCTCTACTCCGAAGTAGTCCAAAAGTCCCGGAGCAGGATCACCTTCATCGGTTACTACTTCTTCTTCATCGTTCAATAATAACAACTTCCGAACACTCAGAACAGAAAAAAAAGGAACTGGAAAAATTGTGTGCGAGAAATCAATGAAGTCACACTCACTCACACCCACCCGACCCGCACTGCGATCGAGGTGAACGACGATCGAGGGGAAGGGCACCAGCGGAACCCAGAGTAGTACCACGTACAATTAATTTCGTTCGATTTTCCAGGCGGTTGTCGTCGTCGCCTTCGTCCTCGCCACCAGCAGTCGTACGATCACACACTTGTCCACTCGGTTCTCTATCCTACGAGCGCTTTTGGCGTGGAGGTTTCAGCGCATCAAAGCAACCGTTGCACCCGTTTGTCCAGTACACTGCGAACGGAGCTCCTTTATGGTCAACGTCACGCCGACTCTGCCGCAGATTCCAGCGCGTTTTTGACCACCAAACTAAACTAAACCAAACCGATGATCACTCTCACTCGCGACAACTGGACAGGACTCTCAGATCGTCCAGCAGTGGCAACCTGGACAGCAGCGGCAGTAAGCACAGGCCAAGGGACAAAAGAGACCGAAACCCGAATTGGCGTGCAAACCCGTGTCCGTGGTGTCCGTGGGGTACGTCCAAACGTTCCTAAGGCGACGTTTTATAAATGAGACAAAATATTTTGGATACTGGGTGTCCGCTTTATTGCAACACCGGAATCGGGGATTGAGCGGTGGATTTTCTCTTCGCAGCTGTATTGGAGAAAAATCCACCACCCCCCGCCTCGCCTCGCTCGTTTCCCCCCACAAACGGCGGCCTTCCAAAATTCACAGCATCGCCACCTCTCTCCACCAGGGGAGGATCGATCCACGCACGGAGAGTGAGAGTATGCGCGCAAAGCGCCATTGCTGCCCCTGTCGCCACCTCTGCGAGATATGCTTGCTGGTGATGATGATGATGATGACGATGACGATTATGATGATGACGATGATGACGATCATGACGATTGCGCTCGCTGCTGGATGGAAAACGATCAGCGGAAAGACTCGTCTTCCAACCATCGGAGATCAACACCAATACAAAGTAGGCAGTGAGTTTCCTCCGTGCGGCTGCCTGTCATTTGAGTGGTTGAAATTTTCCCGTGGAATGTGGGAACTCACTCGCTCGAGTGGAAGCTGATGCTACTTTGTTGCCGAACGGAAGGTAGGTGGTATATATTGCATAAGCCGAGCGGCGCCGTCAAAGTGCTGCATGAACTGGATCATATTTAAGTGGGTACGATTATTGTTGTTTACTTTTCGCGCTTACAATGTCGTGTTGTGGTGGTAACATCGCTGCCCGCTCGGCAGGTGGAGGCGTCCGCATGGTGCTTTGTGAAGAGTTTTTGGTCGGGATGGAAGTAGGGTGTTAAATTGATGGGGACAACTCAGCCAAAGATGGTCAGGTTTCAAACTAGAGATCAGAAAATGTACATTTCCAAATCAGAAATTAGGGCTTCCCTTTGCTGTATCAACTTAGATTTTGATAGTTGTGTAATTGCCGAATCGAAGGGTTTGCTTCGCCGTGGCGGCATACCGGCAATCACAAGGCCAGCGAGTGTGGCTAGTATCTGGGCCGCACCCGTTTTATCGAGATGGTATCTATGCTCTCTAACCAGGGCGTAAATAGTTTGGCACTGATCACCAACCGCACAATGGACCT
>JASCZW010014725.1:0-22236 GCA_034211315.2 Aedes japonicus
CAAACAACTTAAATTTGAGTACGAGCCACCCATATCGGTCACAACTGGACTTACTCAAAACTCGAAGGGGGTGCCACTAGCTCCCACGATGAGTGTTAGATAACCCGAATAAAAATTTACATCAGGCTGATGTCTGATTTCAATGTCTACATCAACATGAAATTCAAATGTACATCTTACGTTGAACATTAGAGATCAGATCGATTTCAGTTCTCTTTTTGCTTTCGATTGGAACGGTTGATAGTTTTGCTCGAGATAGCTTTCTTGTCTACGGCATTGTAATCAATTTACATTGTTCTTTTTCACCAACCCGGTCGCTTTTGTGGTAGCAGAAATGTGCGAGTTGAAAATACTGTGCGGTTTACCTTCGGCAATGGAGCGGATAAACCAGCCTTAGGCGAAGTTGCAAATTTCGTGAAAGGCTTGGATGCGGAGCTTGATGAAATTGAAGCTGCGTATAGGATAGCAGATGAAAAGTCCCTTCTCGTCAAGTTTAAATCTGAGCGGTCGATGTTGCATGCGCTGACTGCCAACTCGGACGAACTGATATTCCATTACGGGAATGGAAAAAAGGTCAAAGTGCACATGTCGCATGCCCAGGATCATATCTGCTATGTGCGAATATACGATCTCCCACCGGAGGTTCCCGACCAGGAGATTGTTACGGTGTTATCTAAGTATGGACGCGTAAAACGCATCGTGCGGGAAAAGTTTCCGGCGGAGCTGGGAATACCCGCCTACACTGGTGTGCGCGGCGCGTACATGGATGTGAAGCAGGAAATCCCGTCATCGCTGCATTTTGCCAGCCGGAAGGGAAATATTATTACCAAGGCAACAAGGATAAATGCTTCATCTGCAAGGAAGAGGACACCTGATGGCTTCCTGTCCCAAGCGGAATCAGCCGAAATTGCGTCGACAGGAAGGGAACAGACCGGTAGACTGAAGGCAACGTATGGTTCTGCAGTAACTGGAGGTACAACCACCGTAGTATCAGATGTTGAAGGTGAGAAGCAATCGGACACGTTAGAGGTGCTGGAAGAAGAAATTGAGAAGCTGCTATGATGCCAATGGATACCGAAATTCGTAACGATGAACCGGAGGAGATGAATACTCGTGATCGAGCGTTGCTACAGTTCGCCGCATTTATGTCAACAAGTATCAGCAAACATAAAGAGTCAGCTAGAATCGCAAAGGAACAAGAAGATGCAAATATTATATCACCACCTCGAAAGAAGAAGAATCATAGTTTGTTGAAAAAATAGTTTCTTTTTGTGTATAACCACAAACATTGCTTATGGCTCCGTAAAGCTCGCGCGATTGAGCCGTACAAATAAATAAACTGGTTAAAAAAAAAATCAGATCGATTTCGCTGTATTTAGGCAAGGTAACATGATGTTAACATCAGACATTTTCAAACAATTTTTTTCTAATCCAATGTCCCTTTGACGTCATGATTTTGACATTCAAATAAAATGTTTTTCTGATGTTTTAAGATATCAAAGCATATTGATGTTTTCAAATGTATTTGAATAAAACAGCACAGTCGAAGGATTTTTGATGTTTTCAGATGTATTAAAGGTTATGAATAAACATCTTACATATGTTTTCAAGTGTCGATTTTATCCAATAGAAGAGATGATGTATGATGCATTCAGATGTAGAAAAACGTGACGGTGTATCGTTTCCGGATGTTTTCAGTTGTAAATAATAACATTAAAACCAAATAATCTGAAAGCATCAAAATCACATGTTAGGCTCAGTTAAATTTTTATTCGGGTGTTGAGTAAAGTACATAAAGTAAATATGCACCAATATCGCCAAAACATATACGATTCACACTTAATTCTAATCGCATCGGATATTTACCGATATTTTATAAGTGCAAAATTTTACATCTATAAGAACATGGATTTCAACGCAACGTGTGATTGTTATGACACAAGATGTATTCTGGCTTATTATGAATACAACATTTTACTTCACAAAGACCTTTGATTCTATTGTAACGTTTCATTCTTATGTTGTAAGAAGTTTTCTAATGCTGTAGACCTGCAGTCTTTTACAGTAGAATGAAGTTTATTTCTAAGGTAACGGCCAATTATAATGTCATCAGATGTGTTTAGATGTCTTAGGTACACAACATTTCACACATACATAACGTTTGATTGTCATGTAATTTTAGATTCTAGTTTTATAAGACGTGTTCTGATGTTAAATTTAACATCATCAATACGTTTGTTTTTAATGTGAAGTTTAAATATGTTGTATTTATATGTACTAGGGCGTTACTTTGAACTCTGAATACATTTAGAATACGACAACCCACATTCAAATTTAATGTTTGGAAGATGTCTGCTAATATTTTTTACATCACCATTTCTATTCGGGAAAGCTATCCTGAGATTAAAATTTCTCCTGAACTGAATCTCAATAATATAAATTACTAGCTGAACCCGGTGCGAGCGCTGCTACGCATGCAACTAAATGAATGAAGAAAATGAATGAAAATTTAAGAACTGACAATGGTTGGTTTATGGTTGTTTTTCTGAATAAGTTCAAAATATTTCCGTTTGCTAATGTGTGAATTTGATTATAGTGTTTTATTTTTTGTTTTTTTTTTTGTTTTGAGTTTTCTTTACGTTGCCATTCTTAGGACAAAAATTATTCACTACACAAAAAGGAAAAGTGCGGTAGTTCCTTCTATTTTGGCTGATAACGGCCGTTTTGAAAACAATCATAAATTTTGACGTGAAATTACCATAAACTTTGACAGATTATAGTATCTTCTACTGTTACGTTTACATACCAGAGTATTCCCAAGTAACCACAAGCATTATATTATTGCACTTATTCAACCCAAAATCAACATCGGTGATGTGGGATCGCATCAATTCAACAGTGGTCAGGTAGTAAAGCGTTATTTAAGCTTGAAAATGTAGTGATGCATTACCAATGCAATAATGCTTCTATAGCAATGTCTTATGGCATTACAGAAGATATAGCATTAGTTCGATCTTAGTGGGGCCCTTTTCAGCTTTAATTCAACTTCAATGATGCACTAGACGTAATACATATGCCCTATATATGCACGCTATTACAGCCTCGTGGTTTCTTGGGTTATTATAGTAGAACTAAACGAAATTATTTTCTGCAAATAAATGTAGGTGTATGTTTCTTTCGAACGTGATACCGACCTTTATCCTCGAATTGGTAGTTTCTACCATGTTTTTTCTTTCTGTGTAAAAACATTTCACAGACAAAAATTGTATCTTTAAAGTACGCTGTATCCTGTTAGTTTAAACGTAATTTTCTCTTGAATAACCTTGGATTACCATCTTGTGCTTAATTTTAGCACTAAAAGTAGCTCAAGCATCCTCCTTTCGAAGGGAAGAGGGGTTCAATCTTCTTTCAGAACACGTTTTTAACCCGAAAAATACACATTTTGTGTTGTAGTTACCTGGATAATTCTCATGTTTGGTTGAAATTTGATTCATTCGTATGAGTACCGCCCCTTGCAGAGGGGAAAGGACTTCAATAATCGAGTAGTAAGCCAACGTGTATTAATTATGTCACGCAAATAGTCAAGAAGTATATGGATATAAGGGTTTTACAATAGTGAATCAATTTCAAATCACTAGTTTCATATTTATTGTTGGACAATGTGTGCATCGTACTCCTGACAGAGTTATTTTGTGGTTGTATAGAAAAATGTTGGTTAAGGCAGAAAAAAAAGGTTTTTATTGAGGAGTTGAAACTAACCGTTCTGTAACCTTTTTCTATTTTAGAGCTGACAATTGTAATTGGGAGCAGTAATTGTGGGGTTGTCTTCGATGCGTAACGCTGCGCTTGACTATCTAGAAGTCCTGCGAGCGCTAGCTGTTGCTGTTGACTATGAACGCTGAATGTCGGCCTTTGAAGACGGCGAAGTATTGGCGAAATCCATCGTTTGCAGATGTCGAAGGGCAATCTAAGCTTCTTTCCTCATTGGCGGCGATTGACACAATCAAGGACGATACCAAAGTGGCCGTGCCACGAGGGGAAAACTCCTTGACGGAACCTCCTGAAGGGTTATGGCCAGTTGGACCAGAGGTTGAAACTATCCTTTGTTATAAGATGCATCAAACCATAAAGTTACTGCACCGAATCTTATGCGTCTGTATCAGACAATATGGCGACTTTGAGTATTGAATAAAAGGTCCTGTGAGGGTAGAGGGAATAATTAAAATAGCCGCTCCAATCACCTAGGCATTTGAAATAACCTAGACTAAGTTAGATTTAATGCGTTAGATAAGCATACCTGACGAATCCGTAATTCTATCTCTTATTGGACGAACGCCATTCTCGATTTTTAAGTTTTTAGAAGGGAAGTTGGGGGTAAGGTGTTTTCTGTCACCACCCTTGCAGTATCATGCTCACTTCATCTGCAAGGCTACTTTTCACATCGTTCCGATCTTTGTATCCACATCTTGCTTGCGAGTCCAATTGAGCATCGTTAGTACGTGGCTCAAGATTTTATGAACATTTTATCAGCTTTTACAGCTTTATTCCAACGAGTTGCGATGTTCAAAGAGTAAATGCTTATTATTTTGTTCTGAAATTGGACAAATCTTCTCATCAGCATGGAATCCCAGTAATGGTCAGCAATTTCTGCTAGAACCAAAGATGTGAAGAGAAAGTATCGATAGATCCGATAGCGTTCGGCAGGCTATGAAAATGAATAGGAGTAGCTTGAATTGAGCGTAGGGATTTTCATAAGCAGCATTTCAAAGCAAGCACACAATCTTTTGCCACACATCCCCATGCGGGAGTAGGTCAAGACAGGAATGAATCCACCACCTTGGCTGGCAAAAGAATGCGCGCTTGATCGTGCTCGAATACCGCCAATGGCACAGAATGGTTCTAGCGATGTGAAATTTATGTTTTTAAACTTCCCAAAGAGCACAGGTAATAGAAATCATTTTCCAATTAGAATAAGAAGCTGTTTTGAAAACCTCTAATTTGGAAGAATAAAATACACATAAATATTGCTATTCTGAATACTGAATACAATACATTTATTTGAGATATTTAAACTATTCTCAAACATATTTTTGTATTTTTTTTTTCTCATACGTATACGATAGGTACTAAGTTGGTACATTAAATTGGTTTAAGAGTAATAAAATTAAAACCAATTGAAGTAATTTTAAAACAAAGTTAACTTTATGTCAAAACTCAAGTTAGTGAATACTCTATGATAAATGATGTCTTCTAGTGTTTCGTCCAATGCGATCTCATTTTTGGCAAGGTTTTGCTTGTTCCAATCGAACAATGCCGCCTTTATTCTAATACAGGCACATTCAACATAATAATAGTAACATTCATTACACATTGCTACGTAGTCCGACGTCAACTTGCGTACAACCAACAATCAATATGTAACTAGCGATTTGAAATTGGTTCACTGTTGTAGAACCCCTTGGTCCGAATTACACCTTGAAGCCAGCACCTTGTTATACATATTTGCGCCTTTGTTTTGATTTGCTGTGCTATTTTGACAGAGTATTTGAGAGTGTGTTCATGTGAGTTCATTATAAGGGGTGCATTATTGAGCTTGGGACCGAGCTTGGGACGATGTTCTAGTACTGACTGAGCCAAGAAAAAAATCGTTTTTGTATGGGACCTACTGGTCTTAGAGTTAGTCTATGGTACAACCCCATTGGGCTGTCTCTACTAGTTTTTTTCCAACAGTCGCTGCTATGATAGCATGATCGCGATGTTATGCTACAAAAATGATAATTTTTTCAACTACCGATGATTGGAAAAGTCTTAGAGTGAACTGTCGAAAATTTGGCAGAATAATACAGAGCTTGAAAATGCAAACTGACCAAATCAACTTTGCTTGCGCTGTCATGAAAAACATATCAATCCTATATGAAAAATCATCGAATGGAGAAAGCAGCAATGAAAGTTGTGATGTTGTTTTTCGTAATACATACACTATGTTTCGCATGATATATGTTTATTTTTCCATCCTGTAATGTGAATTATGATGTGTTCAATACTTTTGTCTGAAGAAACTACAAATTTATAACATTTCGTAAACAGCAGTGGGACTGATATGCGATTATTGTGTATGTCTGATTGTGAAATAATCGCATATCAGTTCCAGTCTTTTTTTAAGGGAGAATTAGATTGATACAACTTTATGATAATTGTAGTATTTTAAATGGTAGTATGAGAGTTGTCGCTTGCTGTTGCATAATGCTGCTTTATTCAAACGCGATTTGATATTGTTACCTATAATTGTCGCTACCTTATATTTCACATGCGCTCAATTAAGTTTATATAAAAAACTTAGAGGACCAGCTAAAACTCCCACTTGGGATGTGTCTGCCACAAGGGGCAAGACGGCTTTCTCGTGATTAACTTTTTTTCTTCAAAATTACTCAGGTTTATCAAATTTGATCATTCTATGATTTTCTTGTCCCTCCAAGATTTAGAGTGGTGGGAATGCCAAAAAATGTGTGCAAAAATGAAAACAACAACTTCACTCATATTTGATCATAAAACTCACGTTTGCTCAGAATGCATCAGCTTTCATCAACTTGTATAATTTATTACTCGATCTTTATTCTGGCAGCACTGGCTTGTATAAGACGGTGGTGACGGTGGTAACCTTGGCAACCAATAACAGCAGTATGTTTACTCTTTGGGAAAATTATTTACTATCGTTTCGTAAGAAGCTCTCATATCAGGCATGATAGGTCGCAGTATTTGGAAGAGAAATTGGGCCCCGAAGTAGATTTTTTAATATTGTTTCATTTTTTTCTAGCAGGAAGACGAAAAACAGATGGAATCACTTCCAAAAAGAGAACAAGCCGGTTCTCAGTGAAAACTCTAGTTTTCCGATTGATCGATCCGGCTTGGTTTCTTTCTGGAGGTGTTCCGTTCGGCAGTCATTAAATTCCACATATTCCTATTGTACGGATTGATCGACCTTACCAAGTCGATATTGGCTTCGACTGCGAGAAGCATTGCTGATGCAGTGACGCATATTCGATTTGAGGGAACAGGATAGAGTCGTTTTGATGAAGAATGCGTCGGTATGCGGACACTGAGTCCAGAAGCGAAAGTTCTGTAGGAGCATTGTAAGTTGCATACTTAGAGGGGGTGCAGGTGAATAGAAGATGGGGGCTGTCAATGAGCTGTACTTGGGCTGGGGGACCGACACAAGTTCCAATCAAGCTAAAAACAACACAATCTACACAAATTATTATCAACGACATATTAATATGATGACTAGCGGGTGATGATTACCACAACGTTGATACGGTAACCCTTCACGAAAGAACTTTCTTGTTTTGATTATGCAATTTCACTGTCAAAACCAAGCGTTACAAAAAGTAGGAATGTTGAATAGCACAATATGAATCCAGTGAATATGAGATGCTCATAATGGCTCAGAGTAACTCAGGATTGCTCAGTGTCTTGCCCCTAGGTCTGCCATCCGCTTCCTCTATCATGAGCGGAACTTTGAATGAAGCTAAATTTAATTCCAACTTAATATTTTTTTTCCATTGTGCTTTGCTGTCAAAGTTGCTTGATTTGCAACTTGAAAAGTTGTTCGGAATTGTCTTCAATTTGTGATGATAGTTCCGATGAAGATTGTCCTGGACTCGATCTGCCATCAACAAAAAATGAATGCTTTTCATGTAGTGAAGTGGAAACTTTAAAAATGTTTTGTTTGGGGAATTTTTTGTATCCAAAGATGAAACAACCGACCTGAATAAATCCTTTTGGGACCAGGACGCGTTAAAAAAAAGGATCGTACAAATTACATAACAGCAGCTCTGTGAATGAAAAAAAAACAGAAAAGTTGTAAAATTATGACAGCGCCAACCAAAAAGAACTGATGGGGAAAGAAAAACAACATTACTTAAAACCATTATGCCGTTAGTGGACGAAAGTAAGAATCTATTTTGGATTTGGATTGAATTACCTGAACAAGCCCCTCGTATATGAATTTTGAAATCGGTATGCCTACTGTTATTATTTTCTAGACTCTTTTGTTATATTTTGATTTTAAGTTGATAATACAAAAAATGAAAAAATAAACATCTTCTTAAACTATTACATTACGTTATGCAGTAACCGTTCTAATAAAACACTACATACATTACATACAAAAACGATAACCTAAACGCATAAACTATACCATGTATGGTTTGGATGATTCCCCGAGTAGATCCTGAAGGAAAAAGCGTTATTAAGGCTTGTCTCGGGACTGATATGCGATTATTGTTAATAGAACGTTCACACTACAGCTTATATTACAAGTATCTTGATATCAAATGACATGTACATTATTTCCAGTGAAAACTAGATGTATAGTTGCTGATATCAAGATACTCTATATCACGTAATATAAGCAGTAGTGTGAACTTACTAGAAGATGGGACAAACTGGCCCAATGTTGTTTGCGTGTTTCTTCAGAACAAACTACCCAAGTTTTTCATTAAAACGTTAAGAACACCGATAATTAGAACTATTAATAATCATAACTCAAAACTACCGAAAAGTCATATGGGACTGAGAGATAGGTGAAAGTAAGACAAATTTGACAGTTTTATACGCCTTAAAACATTTATTTGGGAAAATTTCATCTGTCGAATTTCACGCAAGAGTTAAAGTCGAAATTTACGAAAGTAACAACAAATCCGTCACTTTCAAAAGAAGCATAATTGTTTTTCTGAGTGTAGGCAAGCAACTTAAATATTCCTACCACTATGTAACTATCTTGAAGTTTTTTTTAGTTTTTCTGGCAACGCTTGGCATTAGACATAAACAAACAAGAAAAACTTTGAGGTGATTCATGATAATGGCGTGATTGCAATTCGGAACAAACACTCATAGAACTTATAATTTCACCAACAAGGGCTCAATTCAGCTAAAAATCTATAGTAAATATTCGGAGAATCTGGTTGTTATCTCAATTGCGCATTATGAGCTTTGATGTGTGAGAAACCGAAGACTGATTCGTTTGCAAAGACTGGAATTACGCCCAAAATCAAAATGGATTCGAAGATATTGCTAACGTCAGAAGTTTGTTTACGAGTAAAGTTGATTAAAACATTGCCCATTCTGCAAATTCAAAGAGAATTTTTGGGATATCAAATGTCGTTGATCAAGTGTTAAATTAAAGCATCGCGTATTTCCAACACCCCGCTGAAGAGTTGAAAAATCATAATGCAAGGTAAAACCATTACACAACAAAACATATATCCAAAATAAAACGTTTTTCCAGCAGAAGCCGAGGCTGAAACATCCACCGAGCCAGAACCGCGATGTCGACTGTGCCTCCAGTGGACAGACACAGTTGATGGCTTGCAGAATATATTCAACGAGGATGACGGCAGTTTTCCGTTTAAAATACGAGACTGTCTGGGAGTGCTCGTTTCTACGGAAGATAGCATCCAAACTGTCTGCAACAACTGCCGGCAGACGGTGAATTTGATCGATGATTTCCGCATGTTGTGCCGCCAAACGGAAGAGATTTACGAATCGGTAGTGATTCGCTGTGATGACAGCGAAAGGTGGGAAAGATATGGGGAATATGTCGGTGAGCTGCGAAAGCTGGTTCAGGAGCACAAAGAAACTATCAATGAGCAGCTTATCGGCTTGGAAGGTGTCGAAGGATCGACAGACGAGGATTTCATTTCCCCGCATTTCGTTCCGATGATACTGCTGAAAGAGGAACCTGATGATTACGATGAAGCCTGGTCCGATGAACCAATGGATTTGCTGGATATTAAACCAGGCCGGCTACCGAACGGAGAGAGTGATGAAGAAGTTGACGGAAATAATAAAGCCGAACTTTCGGATGGTATTGGTTCTGCAAATTACGTGCAACGAGTCAAACTGGCCCAGGAAGTGTTGAAGCGTTTGGAAAAGTTTACTTGCGTTTTAAGCGATCACAAAGAACTGTGGGAGGAAATAGCTGAGCAGCTCGGCATGGATTATTCCGCAACCCGATCGCGTTGGTATAGAATGAAGAAAAGCTATCTTGTTACCAAGGCGAGTGTCCCAACGGGAGGTCGGCTGGTAATGCTCCGATTGAATAACTGCACGTTATTCAACCTTATGAATCAGATCGTTCCACAGTTGGAAGAAAGCGTGGAGCCATGGGTTGCGCCGGCAAATGTCGACATTGATGAACGGACGGATGGGTTAGTGTTAGGTTTGTGTTATGAGATCCTGTTTTGCTGATTTGAATATTTTCAGGAAAAGCTTGCCAATAGGTCTTAAAATCGCCATTGCCGAAGAGATTAAGAACAGTCCGGAGATTTGGAATACATCACTGGCCAATTCATCGCAGAAAATCGACCGGACCTGGAATAGCATTGCTGAAAAGTTCAAAATCGACGTAATTAATCTTCGGTTGCTGTGGCGTTCGCTTCAGGATATGTATGAGAAACATAAGAAACGGGTGAGTTTAGGCAGCAGGGTAAAAACCAAGGCGGATACAAAGTATTACAAATTGATCGAAATAATTCAACATATATACCAAACCCTTGACGTTGCGGTCGTTGAGCAAGAGCAAGCACGAGTTGTGAGAGAAGATGCGAAACAGAAAAAGAGTAAGAAAGTCGACACATCGGTTGATTCTCAAAAGATGACGCTGGCCAAGCTTGTGCACCAGCGTCCACATCTTTGGAACCAGAAGCACCACAAGTGAGTTGCAATACAGTTCGAATTTGAATGAAGTTCCAATATCGTTTGTTTTCAGCTTCAACAATGGCATCGTAAAGGATGCAGCATGGGATGAAATTGCTCGGACTTTGAACAAAACACGTGACCAGACAAAATACGCGTGGAAGTGTTTGCGGGAAATGTACCGGTGCAGGGTGAAACGCTTGAAGCAGGGACGGTTACGTCCTGATGCGCGAGTTCTGCACGAACCACTTTTCAAACAGCTGGATTTGATATGTGCTGAAAATATGCGAATCCGAACTTTTCCTCAGCCAGATGCAACGACGGAGGACGATACACAGAATCCGTACGAGTCGGAATCGGAAGAGATGCCGGAAGATCACGGTGAGGACGATGCTGTCGAAGGTGCAGGCGATGAAAATATCAAACTAGCAATGCTATGTGAGCAAAACGAAATAATCTGGAACAACAAGCATCCCGAGTCAGTGTGATGAAGTAATTTAATGATGATGTTATTTTCTAAACAAAACCCTACATGTTTCAGTCACGCGAATTTAGTGTTGAGGGATATCGCTTGGGATTCCATTGCACAACAACTAAATCAAACCAGGTTCCAAGCGAAGGTCATGTGGAGCCGTCTGAGGAACATGTATCGTGCTCGGAGGATTCGATATCTGAAAGGAAATCTAACGAAAAATAGCCATCTTTTGCGAGGTCCTCTCTACCAGAAGCTGAACAAGATGCTAAAGGAACATATGCAGCTGGGAAAATACGGTGGAGGGATCAACCAAAGCGATTTGCAGAAGAAGACCCAGGAAGTCGGTAGAATTGATACGAGTCCTTTCTCCACCATGGAGGACAAGGTCAAGCTGGTTCAGGAGGTGACCAAGTATGAGTTCCTGTGGAATTCAACTCACCCCGAGTAGGTGCTATTTATAGATTATAAACAAGTAACGCAATATTTACGATTAAATCCATTTTAGCTACTTCAAATCAGACAAACGTGGCGCAACGTGGAACCAGATTGCCGAAATGTTCGACAACTGTAATGCATTTGCTGCCAAAAACGAGTGGCGCCGGTTACGAGACATGCACCGACCACGCAAAAGCCGCGCTTTTAAGGAACCAATCGACGATAATGAAGAAGACGAACCAACGAATGTCAGTCCACTGTACGAGCTGTTTTCGAAAATGGCAGAAAGTCTGAGCGCCGAAAATGACTGCGAACCGGCTGAAGAAGGCGAGTCATCGGGAGTGACGAAAACGAAAAAGGTTAAGAAACGTCGAATGCAGGAAATTACGGAAGCATACATGACCCACAAGCGACGTTACACGGGTAAGAGAATCTTCGACGAAGAGGGCTGTATAAAGGTGACCAGGGGGGGAATTGTTCGATATGAGAAGGTCTGCGAGCTCTGCGGGAAGCAAGTCGAGCGATCTTACTTTGAGTATCACATGAACCAGCATTATGGCCTGAAGCCATATGTATGTTCGATCGAAGGATGTGATCGTCAATATAGCAACAAGATAACACGTGATCGGCACGAGGTAATAGTCCACTGCGATCAGGGCTATAAATACGAGTGTGACCAGTGTCAAGAGAAGTTCAAGAATAGGAGCACGTTCGACTACCACTACGCAATCAAGCACGTGAGCAATCAAGTCCCGTGTACCGTTTGTGGAAAGTTGTTGAAGCACAAGACTCTCCTTAGAGAGCACCTGAGGCGGCACACCGGACACTTTTCGTGCAACGTTTGCGGCAAAGTTCTGCAGCAGAAGTACTCGTTGGACGTCCACATGCGGACGCACACCAATGAGAAACCGTACGCTTGCGAAATTTGCGGACAGTGCTTCATGCTGAAGGTGCAGATGAAGACCCATCTGACGAAGATCCATCAGTTGACGTGGGAAGAGTTTCAAGCGACCTATGGCAGCACCGGCCAGCAGTGATTATCTGATCATTACCCTCGAACGTTTTCTACTATTCGTTCACTTGATGAATACAATAAAAATAGTTCAAAATACATATTATTGCGAGTTATGTTTCCTCATTGCTTTCAAAGAACCGCCATTCAGTATGTTCACTAGCTACCATTCACGTATCTATTTCATTGATTTTTTCGTTCATCCGAAACATGTCTTACAGTACGTTCACACTACTGCTTATATTACGTGATATAGAGTATCTTGATATCAGCAACTATACATCTAGTTTTCACTGGGAATTATGTACATGTCATTTGATATCAAGATACTCTATATCACTTAATATAAGCTGTAGTGTCAACGTACTATTAGTTTGCCATGGTTTAAGAGTTGATCAATGGAATTGACAGTAACGTAAACTGTCAATATGTTTGAGAAGTTCAACTGGTCGTGCAAACGCTATGTACCACAAACCGATATGTGCACATACTTTGAAGGTACCCTTCGTAGTCGAAAGGTAGAAGCAGTACTTTGACTACCACATGATCGGAAATTACTACATCGAACGAAGGTGGCACGGCAAAAAAGCTAGGAACACGCACAGAAGATGACAAGATTCCGACCCCAACCCCCCAGGAAGTTGGGGAGGAAATTGGCCGGTTACGAAACAACAAAGCTGCGGATGTAGACCAACTTAGGCAAAGTGTATGCGTTTGCTTCGAAATACTGCCTAACAAAAGCCCTACGCTCAATTTCAAAACTACTTCTATTCAATTTTCGAAAACCTGCCGGGCTCTATCGGACTAGAGTCCCTAGAAAGAGTCACGACAAGAAGAACATGCAACACTTATTTCGATTAGTTCTCATTTTGCGTGCATGTATAATTCAGATGGGATGCTCGATAGGTAGGGACTCTATATCGGACCACCTATCGACACTTTCTCTTCACATAGGGTAGGGAACGGTTTACAACCCCAAGACTCCATTCCGGCTATCGGTAACGGTCAACCTACAACGTCATTTTTCGCAGTATGGTGCTCTATGTAGTGAAGCACCATACTGCAAAAATGAGCGTTGTAGGTTAATGCCTGGGACAGACATACAACGCTGACCGTTGTACGAACTGTCAAATACTTTAATCCAGTACAGAGAAACACGTACTAGACTAAAGGAGTACAACCATAGACTAACTCTAAGACCAGTACACGGTCGTTTGAAAAAACCCATTAATGGGTGAAAAAACAACCATTTTCGCTAGAAGTGTCTCTCCCCATTTAATGGGTAAACTCGATTTACCCATTAATGGGTAAAAGCACTGTATGTCACAAAATGGGTATTTATTCACCCATTGCTGAAGAAGCCAGGTTTTTCCTATAATGGGTAAAAAATTACCCATTTTTGCGTATAAATTATATAGCAGTTTTGGTAGATTATAAGTTCATGGTTGTCATGGAGTTAAATGAATAAATGCAATGAATAAAAAGAAAATAGTTGTACTGTTTATTCATGCCTTTTTGATATACCTATAATACTAACCTAAATACTTTTGGAAATAAATCCTTCAAACATGTGCCGGCTGAGGTTCCCAAATGTTGATAGTGAAGTGTTGAGATTATGTCCAAATTTGATGTGCTGATCCAAATCACCCAACGTATTTTCTTCGATGGGACACATCCATCAATTGGGTAGGGATAACCTTTTATAATATTTAAAATAAATGAGCGTTTCAAATATATAAGAATAATAATCCTTACCCTTTAGATTTCCGTATGAATCTGTGATCAACTTCTTTCTAAGTTCCTCTTTAGATCATGTTTCCGTGTTTCACCAACATTGAACTTTTTTCACCCATTTTTGTTATTGTATGAGGTTTTCTCTAATGGGTATTTTTTACCCATTGTCTGATTCAAAAATTCCCCATTTTATGACAGATAGGAGAACTATTTAAAAATGGGTGTTTTTTCACCTATTATCGGAACTGCAAACAACCGTGTACACGGTCGTTTGAAAAACTCCATTAATGGGTGAAAACACCCATTTTCGCTAGAAGTGTCTCTCCTCATTTAATGGGTAAACTCGATTTACCCATTAATGGGTAAAAGCACTGTATGTCACAAAATGGGTATTTATTCACCCATTGCGAAGAAGCCAGGTTTTCCATAATGGGTAAAAAATTACCCATTTTTGCGTATAAATTATATAGCAGTTTTGTAGATTATAAGTTCATGGTTGTCATGGAGTTAAATGAATAAATGCAATGAATAAAAAGAAAATAGTTGTACTGTTTATTCATGCCTTTTTTGATATACCTATAATACTAACCTAAATACTTTTGGAAATAAATCCTTCAAACATGTGCCGGCTGAGGTTCCCAAATGTTGATAGTGAAGTGTTGAGATTATGTCCAAATTTGATGTGCTGATCCAAATCACCCAACGTATTTTCTTCGATGGGACACATCCATCAATTGGGTAGGGATAACCTTTATAATATTTAAAATAAATGAGCGTTTCAAATATATAAGAATAATAATCCTTACCCTTTAGATTTCCGTATGAATCTGTGATCAACTTCTTTCTAAGTTCCTCTTTAGATCATGTTTCCGTGTTTCACCAACATTGAACTTTTTTCACCCATTTTTGTTATTGTATGAGGTTTTCTCTAATGGGTATTTTTTACCCATTGTCTGATCCAAAAATTCCCCCATTTATGATGACAGATAGGAGAATCGATTTAAAAATGGGGTGCTTTTTCACCCATTAATGGGTTTTCGCAAACAACGGCGTAGAAGTCCCACACAAAAACGATTTTTTTTCTTTGGCTCAGTCAGTACTAGAACATCGTCCCAAGCTCGGTCCCAAGCTCAACAATGGCACCTCTTATAATGAACTCACATGAACACACTCTCAAGCATACATCGGTCAAAATAACACAGCAAATCAAAGTCAAAGGCGCAAATATGTGTAACAAGGTGCTAGCTCTCAAGTGTATTTTCGTGACCAAGGGGTTTCTACAACAGTGAACCAATTTCAAATCGCTAGTTGCATATTGATTTCGTTGGTACAACGCTGTATTGCTGTCTGTACTCAGTTCAGGCATAACGTTTACTCCCGTGCTTGGAATAGGTCTCCGGCTGCTTTATGCCGTTTCCTACCCTATTTGGTTCGTAGCAGAAATTGCTGTCCACCCTACAGACATCAGATTTTTTTACAGAAATCTGCAAAGTTTCACCGAATTCTCAACAGCATTTTACCGAAATCCAATAATTTTTTTACAGATATCTGTAAATTTCACCGAAATCCGTAAAATCGGATTACCAAACGTTCAGCTGTTGAGAATTCGATAAAACGGATAAAACTTTACAGATTTCTGTTAAAAAATCTAAGTGTGTAGGGTTGCATGTTGATCACGCTCAAAACAGCCTCTCTTTCATTTGTATCACCGTCCCTTTTTTTCTCACGGCAAAGTTACTCAAAATTCGTTAAAAGTGGAACAACTCATAATTTGAGTTGTTCCATTTTTTACGAAAATTGAGTAACACTAGGGTTTTTTTTTCATTAGGGCGAATCTACAATTGAGAGATTCTCTCCGGGCTCGCTCTCTTTCATTCATAAACCAATCACCTTTACGTTTTCCATTCTACTATTTGTAGAGTATGCTAGCCAGCACCATGTTGTGTTTCGATCTGTACTAAAGAATGCCTCGTAAGTTTTATAATGGCGCTGTAATGAATGAACAGAGAGCTGAGCCCGGAGAGAATCTCTCAATTGTAGATACGCCCTAATGAAAAAAAAACCCTAGAACTTTTCAGTGAGAAAAAGCGCCATCAGGTCATTGACAAGTCTCGCATCAGTAGCAGTGATTGACAGTAGACAGTGATGTCCTGGGCTCAAATTGATTTGGGCCCGCTGTCTGCTGTCAAATAGAAGTCTCATCATTTGTTTTGGGTGTTTGTTTTGATGTGAAACACCACAGAAAGCGATCTTTCTGCTTTGTTTTACGTGCACAACGAAAACGAGCAATAACAGACAAAATGTAAACGAATAACAACAGACGCAACTTACAATGTTGACATTATTTTGACAGCTGAGCTTGCTAAGATGTTGTCTACGTGAAAAAGTGGTCCTTGTCATAGGCTTGCTCCCAGGCATTAGGTAATCTGCACGGTAATCTTTATTAACGCTCTTATGACTATAAAGTATGCTTTTTCGAGGGAAACTGGGACTACGCCAAAAAGGAGTATATTACTTTTATCACCCCTTTTGTGTAAACTGAAGCATACGTCATAATGTGCAGTACATTTTACTCCTTTTAAAAGTTTAATGCTATACTTTCTTACCTCCTTTTGAAAAGTAGAATATGCATACTTTACTCCTTTTGAAGTATAATATGCATACTTTTACACCTTTACGAATATAAAAGATGTGATACTTTTTACGCATTTCGAAAAATTAATATCGCTCGATTATGACTGAAAACGGCTCAATTCCGGAATTAAAATTCGAAAGTGAAAAGACCTCAATACATCCAACAGCCATGTTTATTCATTGATTTAAGAAAATCACAAATGTCTATGTAGAGGTTTTGCGTAAAAAATATTCACGCTAGGGGGAGACATCTTTAATTTTCGGATTAAATCGTATTATAATACCACTAATTCAAGATTTAAAATATTAATCTTGACAATAATGTGATTTAGAGGTAAATTCGTTTTGGAGTGTACATATTAGTTTGACAGATTGTCCGTGGCTTATTGGTATTCGTGAGATGTGGAAATGTATAGTGGTGTTGTGTTTACAGTCAATGTTTACCTTTTTACGCGGAACAGTTGATTAGGAATGATCTCAAACTATCAGCTCACAGTATGGCTTTGTGCACAAATTACGTAACGCAAAAAACCGGGTTTTTGGACCCTCCTCCCCTATGTAACAATAAGTAACGCGTGACCAGACTCCCTTTAATTACGTAACGCTCATGGACCCCCCATTTCTCAATTGTGATAAAATCATCCCAAAAACTGTTATTGTAGTTGTTTTGATGTATAATTCTAATATACCTGAAATGAGTAAAGATTGCAAATACCATTCAATTAATTTCATTTAAGTATCTTAAAGCTAATATAAAGATTGGGAAAACATTGCACTCATTGTACTGCATTTGTTCAGGTAAATGAATGTTCTTAAAACTGTTACAAATATTAGTTCAACAAGTTTATTCAAATCACCCCACTTCGTTCAGCGAAAGAAGAAAGTTCGTTCGATCCAGCGCTCCGTTATTTGGAAGATTTATTCGAGTGCTAACCTTGGAAATAACTAGTTTTTTTTTCAAAATATACTCCACCTCAGTGAGTAGAGCAAAGTGAGTCTTTTTTCTAAGAAGGCAGCGTGGTTTTCCAGTGAAATAGGAAAGTCAAGCAGTGCTTGCTGGCGAATTATCTTCCCGCTTATTTTCGCTTCATCTCCGCGTGGTGACGCTAACCAGCGATACACCACTACACCGCCAACGGTCATCCGACAGCGTTGAGCGAGTGCAATCCGAAGGCGATCGTTTCAGCGCAACGCTCCCCGCTCCCCGCATAGAAGTGCGTCGTTCGCGCACGCGGCGCGTCAGCACGGTCAGCAGCAGCAGCAGCAGCAGCAGCAAAGATCAGTAATATTAGTTCGGTTTTTTTCCCCCCGTCCCTCATTCCACTAGAGTTTAGCTTTAATTTGTGTGTTCCTTGTTTGTGTCTGTGTGTGATTTAAATTGTTGGCAAGTGGAAGGCAAATCGTGCATGTGGAAGAGGTTTCTTCGACATGGACGGTTTGTATGATAGGGAAGAGCCTTTGCCACCCGACGATGGGGTGGCACAAAACAAATTTCCTGACCGCGATCGTATCCAATTGACTCGGTCGGTCCATGGGTTGTCTACTTTCAGCCCGGGGCATCGAAACCTTTGAACGTGTACCAAATCACTACTGATCTGACGAAGCGATTTTTCAGCCGCGACAGAGATCACGAAAGCAAAATTTAATAAACTCCGTGTTGTCGTCTCTAACCTGAAACAGGCTAATGAGATTGCTGCCTCCCAGCATTTTGCACAACTCGAATATCAGAGTTTAGAGAATCGGCGTCGTTTTTTTGATGCAGCGCGATGATGTAGGGAGCGGTCGCAGAGGCGAGTCTGTGCCCTGAAATTTTTGAAGAAGCGGGCGGTTGGCCGATTCGAGAACCCTCTGCTCCCCCCAGTTCAGATACTGGAAGGGACAAAATTAGTTAAAATATCGCACACCGAGGGTAAGAGCAGAAAGCCACCCTGTCATTGCAGACTCGTTTCGGGTAACCTTTTCTGGCTCTGCCCTTCCTCACTTTTTAGAGACTGGACAAATCCCCGGCTACCTGTGCGGTTGTTTGTACCCCGGGTAATGATTTGCCAAAACTGCCAGCAGATGGGGCATACGGCCTCCCATTGCGCGCAATAAGACACGCTGCTCAACTTGCGAGGGAGAAACATGAGGCTGGCCCCTGTGCAGATAACACACTAAAAATGTGTTTCCGGCAGGCAACCCCTCCTCACGCTCTCCTCGTCGTGCCCGGCGTATAAACATCGCGGGGAAAAATTAGAACGTTCGCTAAAACAACGTTCGAAGCAATCTTTCGCAGAAATGCTCATGAAAGCTTCGCCACCCGATACCAATACAAATCCTTTCGCTCCTCTCTCCAGATGACGAGTCTGATTCGGATTCGGTCGGAGGAGGGGCATCTTTTAGTTTTCCAGAAGAGTGCTCCACGGAGTAGCGAAGACGCAATCCGAGCTGTGAAAGCAGCTGAACAGAGAGCCTCAAATAAACATGCCCAATTCAAAGAGCAGAGAAAGAAGGATATTCCGAATCCTCCTGGTTTTCGGGAAAGTGCCAACTACACACAGGATTTCCCATCTCTCCCGGGGACATCTCAAATCCCCTGATTGCCCCTGATTTTAAGAACGGAAGCCCCCTTCGTCCGGCCGCCGTGTCTCGTTCGATGACATTGTGGAAGGCATTCTTGCAGCACCTCAGAACATGTCTGACCCTCTTCAGTGCTACTGTTACATGGTAATGCTTCCCACTGTGAAAACTTTTTTTGAAGAAATTAACATTAAAGTGGCCCATCCTTGCAGCTATCATTTCCTTCGATGGATATAATTTGCCAAAAGAGGTCTGGGATTTGAATCACTGTTCTGCAGTGGAATTGTCGAAGTCTTATTCCTAAATTGGAATCATTCAAATTTTTAGCCTCACAAATATTCGGTTGCGGATGCATTTGCTCTTTGCAGGAACATGGCTTTCATAGCCGAAATCGATCTTCCGATTAACGATTTCAGCATTATTCGGCTTGATCGTGAGGATTCACGTGGAGGAGGAGTACTTTTGGGGATCAAAAAGTGCTACTCCTTCTATAGAGTGAATTTTCCTCCAACCCAGGTATTGAAGTTGTCGCATGTCAGGCTGTTATTAGCCATGGCGCCTCTTGCATTGCTTTCTCGCAGGTACATATCCTCCTAGAGCACCACCGAACCGAAAACAACTTTCAGATATTTGTTCGGTTCTGCTCTGCTCCGCGGTTGGTCACGGGAGATTTTAACTCTCACGGTACAGGCTGGGGAGAATCCGTACGATGACAACCGGTCTTCTTTGATATATGACCTCTGCGACAACTTCAATATGACAGTTCTCAACAATGGAGCAGTTACACGCTTGGCTGGTCCATCCTCACTTGGCAGTAGGTTAGACCTCACACTTTGCTCGAATTCATTATCGTTGGACTGCACGTGGAATGCAGATCCAGGATCCCCACGGTAGTGATCATTTGCCTCAGTAAGCATTCCGCGTAAGGCCACCGGGCTCACTCCACCGGCATCCATCAACGTCACGTAAGGATCTAACTCGTAATATCGATTGGACATGGTTCAAGACAGCAGTAGATGAAGCCTTATCAACGGTAGAAGGGCTTCCACCGCTGGAGGAATAGCAACTTCCTCTCCAACCTGATTTTGGAACGCCGCGCCTTCTCGCTTCACCCGACCAGCCCCAGGGACGTCGACTTCGCAGGAAACTCTCCTTCCCCATGGTGGGACTGGCAGCAACGCAACGCCGAGGTTTACCGCAAAAAGTCTGGACGCGTTCAAAAGTTTTTTCGCAGACGCGGGAACACCTGAGCACTTTGAAAAGGCACACGGCTCTCGAACGAGGAATCTAGAGCCTCATCAAGGCCAGTAAACGCGGTTACTGGGCGACAATTCGTGGACGGATTATCGCGCGAAACGTCGAGCGAGTACCCTTTGGAATACGGCGCGAAGATTGCGTAAATGCGAATCACGTTCACCGAGAACGAGGAGTACTCGGACCACAATGGATCCTCAAGTTCGCGCGAAAAGTTCGATCCAGATTCTGTGCCAGCACAAATGCTCTCCTCGCGAAACAACGAATTCGATAGATGAGAGTTAGCCAACCCTCTCTTCAACGGTAGAACTCTCTCGCACCTTCCCTTGCGTGTGGCTATACTGGCTCGAGGCTGACAGGGATCAAGTTCAACTTGCTCAAGAACCTCCCAGACGTCAGCGAAGAGGCGCATGTTGAACTTGTCGAATCAGTGTCTGGAACTCAACATTGTACCGGATGATTGGAGACGGGTGGAGAGTTATTGCCATTCAAAAACCTGGTAAGCCCGCGTCCGACCGCAACTCCTATCGACCCATCGCGATGTTATCTTGCATTCGCAAGTTGTTGGAGAAAATGATCCTTTTCCGTCTGGACAAATGGGTAGGAGACGAATAACCTGCTTCTCTTCTGATTACTCAATATGGTTTCCGTAGGGGTAAAGGGAACGAACGACGCTGTCTCGCGCCGCTTTCGGCAGGATATTCAGTCGGCTTTTGCTAAAAAAAAAAGAGCAAATGGCTTCTGTATTCTTGGACATTGGCAGGGGCTTTTGATTCTGTATCTGCTGAAGTTCTCTCTGACAAACTCCATGCTCGGTGGTTTTTCACCATTAATGAACAATTTTTTGTACAATTTGCTGTCAGAGAAACACAGCGAGCTTTTCTCATGGAAACTCTACAGCTTTTCGATTTAGCTACATGGGTCTCCCAGGCTGACCATGCTTAAGCCCTCTTTTATATAATTTTTAGTGTCAAAGACATTGACTAGTTGTCTAGGTGACAACTGTACGTTGAGATTTCAACTTGCAAGATGACGGCGTAGTGTCTCGTCACGGGGACGCAATGGGGTCGATCTACAAGGACCCTTGCAGGATACCTTAGACAATTTGTCTACTTGGGCTCTAGAGCTAGGTATCCGAATTCTCTACGGAGAAAACTGAGTTGGTAGTTTTTTCTAGGAAGCATAACCCTGCACAACCGAAACTTCAAATGTTGGGTACACCGATTAACTCATTCCATGTCATTTAAATATCTCGGGGTCTGGTTCGATTCAAAGTGCACCTGGAGATCTCACGTTGAGTACCTGGCTGCAAAAATGCCAGCAAAGGGCAACAATTTTTCTGCACAATTACCGGGACCTGGTGGGAGGCGCATCCGCAAGATCTTCTAACGCGTACCGCCGACAACGGTTTTGTCGGTTATGGAATACGGTAGTTTTT
>JASCZW010014726.1:0-22219 GCA_034211315.2 Aedes japonicus
GAAATAACTAATCTTTCTTCTCATTTTCTAGTTACTGGTATTTCTCAACAGGATTCAAAAACTGTATCAAGCAGCTATCGTGTGAGCATCTTTAGCATATGTTCAATTGATTGTTTTTTTTGCTATTTTTAATTGAATAAAATAAAAATGAATAACTGAACAACATAATTGTTTAGTTTTTATTTTAAAATTCGTTCCTCAAACATATTGTAGAAAATTTTCCACAAAGTATTTTTTTTAAAAAAAAGCCTACGTACACAGAGGAGGAATGCTTACATGTGTGTAATATGTAATGTTTACATGCGCAAAGTTTCGTCAAAAACTGTCAAATGGTTATCGAGATGGCTTTCCAGCAAGGAGTGCTTCGGCAAAAAATTATGGGCACGGTCGTGGAAAATTAGGCCAGTCCCATAGATGTTCCGTGTGGAAAATCTTCCAAAATTACCCAGACGGCCCAGCAGCGAGCTGACAGCTGAAGAAAAGCGAAGACGACTGACCCCGTGAAGGAAGGTCGCAGGCTTCCGGAAGATAGGGTATGGTTTGGAATTCAGGTTCTACGTGGAGCTAGCAAGTATGAAAAAAAGAGCATTTGTATAAAGATTTTATATAAATAGTAATCCCGACAACCTAGAAAGTTGGAACCTTCAGGAAAGTTGTTCATAATGTCAAGGACTTTCGAAAATGAAAAGTATGGTTTGGAATTCGGTCACTACATGCTGCTTGAGGGCATGGAAAATAGTTCATTTTTTATCGAGTAGTATATAGTGATCCTGACCACCTTGAAAGTTTTAACCTTTAGCAAAGTTGTAAAGACGGTTAAGGAATTTTTGTAGATGGAGAGTATGTTTCAGAGTTCAGTCATTAAGTGGCGCTAGTAGGCATGTAAAAGAGAACATTTCTGAACAAGTTTATAAAGGGTGATACGGTCAAAATTTGGAAATCGTTTATTTAAAAAATCAAATTAAATTTCTTTTTCAAGTTCAATTAGTATAAAATTCAGGAAAAATATTCAGTTAGGCTTCCGCTTTTCCAAATCCGAATTGCCGGGCCTTACGCTTGACCCCTGCCATCAGATTTTGTACAGCCACCTTGTCCACCTTCTTCGCCGCAGAAAGCCAGTTTGCCTTGCACTGCTGCTCGTCCTTAGCAGTTTTTTTGGTCTTCTTTAGGTTCCGCTTGACAATAGCCCAGTATTTCTCAATTGGGCGGAGCTCTGGCGTGTTGGGAGGGTTCTTGTCCTTGGGAACCACCTGCACGTTGTTGGCGGCGTACCACTCCATGGCCTTTTTACCGTAATGGAAAGATGCCAAATCCGGCCAAAACAGTACAGAACAACCGTGTTTCTTCAGGAAAGGCAGCACACGTTTATTCAAACACTCTTTCACGTAAATTTCTTGGTTGACAGTCCCGGAAGCTATGAAAATGCTGCTTTTCAAGCCACAGGTACAGATGGACTTGCCAAACCAGATATTTCTTTGCGAACTTTGACAGTTTCGTGTGCTTGAAAATATCTGCTACCTTTCCCCTTCCTTTTTGCCGTATAAAACTCCTGTCCCGGAAGCTGCTTGTAGTCGGCTTTGGCGTAGGTTTCGTAGTCCATTACCACGCGGTCAAACTTCGTCAGCATCGTCGTGTACAGCCTCCGGGATCGCGCTTGGCCGTCGTATTTTGTTTATCATCGCGATTTGGAATCACTACCTTCTTGTAAGTCGATAGTCCGGCTCGTTTTTGGCTCGATGCACGGTTGTAGACGATACACCAGCTTATTTGCGGCATCTCGGAGAGATAGGTTAGGGTTTCGCTTGAAACTACCGGCAACTCTCTTTGTCGTCTCAGCGGCTTCCGGTTTTCGATTCCCCCGATCCAGACTTCCTGGCTGTCGACAAACGTTCCCCAAACACTTTAATTACATTTGTAACGGTTGATTTGGCAACTTTTAGCGATTTTGCCAACTTTGCGTGCGAGTAGCTCGGATTTTCGCGATGCGCGAGCAAAATTATGATACGCTGCTCTTCTTGCTTGGACGGCATTTTGACAACTGAAGAGTGAATTCCAAAATCAAAATAGGAGCAACATTCTACACACACACACACCTTCAAAATGAGGGGTGTTCAGGTTTTTTAAATGCAAAATTGAAAGAAATACGTCAAGTTGACATTGACCAAATTTTGACCGTATCGCCCTTTATAGTGATCCCGATCACTTAGAAACTCCGCACCTTTAGCATAATTGTTCAAAAGGTCAAGGATTTTCAAAAGGGCGTGTTAAAGAGAGAATGTTTGATCATCTTTTGATATCGTGATTTCAACCATTTAGCAAAATTGGATCCTTTAGTAGCATGATTGTTTAGAAGTTCAACACCACTCGAATGGAACACAGTGTGGATCGGAAGTCTTTTACTACGTAACGCAAAAGAGTAATGTAAAATAGACTGATGTTATTCCCCTAGCAACACACTTGTTGCAAATTAGTAAAAGCAACTTCAATGCGACTGAATTAAGTCACAATCAAATTACTGCAACCAATTCTGAGAGTTTTGTGTTGCTTGGGTCAGTCATCCCAACAGGCAAAAAAGTATTCGAGAAAAATATCGATGGAAACACATTAAAAATGGTTTCTTAAGTTAATTTATTCTCAAGTTATAAGAGAGACACTCACCAGGATTTAAAAGAACAGAATTTTTGAAAACGTATCAAATAATCAGAAGCAAATTTTGTTAGAAAATTTGGATGCTTTTTTTCATTAGAACCTTGGAACCATTTGAATACGAAGTAAAACATGCTTAGTGTTCAAGTCAGTCAATCCTCATGAATCTGGAATCAGACACTTGAATATGAAGTGAGATAAACCTGAGAAGTTTAGAGTGACTTAAAGGTGAAGTTAATTAGCCATGCGAAGCTTGAATACATTTTAACATAAAGTGAATCAGCCGTGCCAAGTAGAAATTTGTCTGAATATGAAGTGAGTGAATAGTGAAGCATTTCAATACTAAGTTTTTGAGCAGTCAAGAATTTGGAATCAGCCCTGAAATGCTTAAAATAGCTTAAATATGAAGTGTTGTCTAAAATGTTTGTCACTTGAATGCGAAGTGAATCATACCTGTTAAATGTGGGATCAAATGAATATAATATGAAACAGTCCTGAATCACTTGAATATAAAGTCAGTTTATCATGAAAAAAATGGCATTGACCCCGAAAAGTTTAAAAATACTTGAATGAATATGAAGTTAGTAAAACCTGAAATGTATGGAATAAGTTGAAATTTAAAGTGATGAAACCTTACAATTTTGAAATCACACAAATATGAGGTCAGTCGATTTTGAATCATTTAACAATGAAATCGTGGTCTCCCTTGAGGGATTCCATCCAGAATGTGCCGGAAATCCCAAAAATCATACCCGATCATCATTGATTCGGATGAAACTTGGCACATGAGTTCGGTACGTTGGAAAAAAAAATTCCACTGGTGTTAAGATAATTTGGGTTCAAGAGTAACTTTTGAGATGGGCGTATGTGTTTTCCAACATTTTGCTTGAAAAATCGTAGTTCAAAAACCATTACATTTAGAGAAAAACTTTATATATAGGAATTGTAGGGAACTAAAAGCCTTTCTTAAAAAAATATACACAGAAAAAAAATTTTTTTTTTCATCAAGAAAAATCAAAAATAATTACTAAAAATAAAATATCTAAAAAAAACATATTTTTAATATTTTTTTAATTTATTGTATGGAAATTTGAGGAAAAAGACACGTTTTAAAAAAAATTCTAGGATGGACGCTCTTATGATAAAAATGTTTTTCAAATAGCAAACTTTGGTGTATATTTCAAATTTTGGTTATTCATTCTTATAAATAAATTTTGATGTTACAATATGGTTTTGGAGATCATTACAAACAATAATGATCATAATGATAAACCACGTAAACGCAACCGTTTTCAAGATATTTCTGATTTTCTTTCAATAAAATTTCAAAACCTCAAAAAATACGCCCTTTTCATAAATTACTCGTGATATTAAAACAACAATAGCTAACGATTGTTTCTCTTGTGTTTTTAGCCTTTTTAAAACACATGTATGTGCCTCTTACTTACTCTTAACAGCTCGTCGATTGAAAAAGCTTCACTTAAAGTTATAAGACAAAAATAATGAATTATGGTTGGATTTATATTTATATATACCATTATACCGTATTATATACCGTCCCTCGAAGTTTCTGGATCAGCATACCGGTCCTTTAGCTGCGCGATTATTTCGTCATATTCGGCTGCTTTCACTTTCAATTGTTCCAGGTCATCCTCCTCCGCTTGATCCCCAAATATGTGTGTCCGAATGCCGTTTGGAAACATCTTTGAACTTTTGCGGGCATAATTTACGTTCCAGGAACTTTTAGCCGATATTGGCGAAACGTTGATTCCAGCTACGCCCTTGTTAAATAGCTCAATATTATGGCGCCTTGAATAATCTTGCACACTGCTATCAGATGGCACTGACATTAATGATATTGCCGATGGCGTTTCCTCGAGACCATACAAGTCTACTTGCCGTGATGTAGATGGTTGTGGATCCATAATGTTAGTAATTGATGGTTTCTCACTAGGCTCCGAAATTGCAGCATGGGATTGTTCCGTTCTATTTAAATGCAAACGACAATTATCACAAATCATCAAAGAAGTGTCCAAATGTGTTTTGCCCATAAACTTGAGTTTTTGACATTTTGTTCGGTTAATTTACGAAGGTTTTTTGAGCACCGTTTAGTGGGAAACGGCATACAACACTTCTTCATGTTAAACTCCATTTTCAGTTCACTCAGATAGATTTTACTGATGAATGCGACTATGTATGAGCATATATATTGGCTGTGGTACCTTTGGAAATGCAGGTATAAAACATCTCTGGTAGTTTACAGGCAGCGTACATTAGCTGTTTTTTATGAGAAGATATACCTGACATACGTTATAGCTGCTGTTTGTCTACCTACCTTAAACAATATGTGTTACTTTCATCGCTACATCACCGAACTGTTCGGAGTGTAGTTTTCACACACTACACCCGACCTCTAACATCGTTGGAGCTTGGCAAAATAGTCAGCAGTTCGATTAATATGCTTCTTCTATATGACCCTCCGCATAATTTCATCATCTGTCCATTTCACACTTGTCGCCCCTGCGACATCTATCTCGCTATTACTTTCATCGCTTTAGCAAATTCGCTCCCTTCATTCTCTGAGCGGCCCGACCGATACAGCCATAAAACAATTATAAATATATTGATTGCAATATTAAAACAATAGTGCTATTTATCTTGTTCTTTTCAAATGAGTCTTCTTATCATCCTGATATCAAAGAAAAAGAGGACATTAGAGTAATGTGAACGTTATAATATGAAGATCTTGGAAAATTTATCATTTCTGGTGGAAATCTCGATTAACTTAAGAAAAGAGCGAATTTTCTTGATGGTTTTTCATTCTATTGAAATAAAATCCGAAAAATCTCGAAAACAGTTTGCGTTCAGGTGATTTATCATTATGATCATTATTGTTTTTAATGATCTCCAAAATCATATTGTATAATTAATTTTCATTTATAATAATGAATAACCAAAATTTGAAATATGCACCAAAGTTCGCTCTTCGGAAAACTTTTTTATTATAAGAGCGTCCATCCTAGAGTTTTTTCAAAACGTGTCTTTTTTTCTCAAATTTCCACAAAACAAATTTGAAAAATATTAAAAATATGTTTTTTTATATTTGATTTTTAGTATTTATTTTCGATTTTTCTTTATGAAAAATTTTTTTTCAGTGTACATTTTTTACAAAGCCTTTTTAGTTCTCTACAACTCCCCCATATAAAGTTTTTCTCTAAATGTAATGGTTTTTGAACTACGATTTTTCAAGTAAAATGTTGGAAAAAAAAACATACACCCATCTCAAAAGTTACTCTTGAATCCAAATAATCTTAACACCAGTGGATTTTTTTTTTCAACATACCGAAGACGTGTACCAAGTTTCATCAAAATCGAAGATAGTTGAGTTTGGTGACCGACCGATTTGGCGTGGAATCAGTCCCTTAGCTCTGTCGGTAGGTGCAGTTGTTAGTCAAAACCATGCTGGAGACTGGCTGCAAAATTTCAGGATTTCCCATTGAAGTCTCAATTTAAACTGTGTAAGTGTTTCTAGAATACTTGATCCAAGAAATTGAAAGCAGGAAATAGTAAAAAGAGCATAAAGACCAAAAGGAAGAAGCACGTGAAAATTTCTTAGGTAAGCAATATGCATTAACATATGCAATAAATTAAACCTCTACCTGCATTTCAGATGCTTCAACATTATATTAGAATTATATCAGCATCAGTTTTGCTATGAAGAAATATTTCAAATGCTATTTAGATGCTTCTTGTTACATAAGCAGATCGAGAAAAAAATAACCTTAATAAAGCATTGTCGAAGCATTGCATTAAATCTTACAATTTTGATTCGAACTTTCTAAATGGTTAGGCTAACGATATAATGTTCTCATTTACATGTACAATCGATCTTTTCTGTCATTCTGCCGAACCATACTCGTTACCTTCCGGAAGCCCTTGACGAAATTTACTGAAGGTTAGAAGTCTAAAGATACAAAAAATGATGGAAAATGCTCTGTTTTACAAGCATAATATGGGGGGCGACCCCGGCGTATTGGTTAACATCCATACCTCTCACGCCTAAGTCACGAGCTCGAATCGCACCCCCGGAGAAGTTACGAAAATGCCCAAAAGTGGTGTTTGACTAACTACGACGGGAGATGAACCAGCCCGAGGCTAAAAATCTCGATAATCAAGACAAACAAAAACAAGCATAATAGCGCCATGTAAAGAGAGAATTCCGAATTTTTTGAATGTCCTTGACTTTCTGAATAGCTTTTCTAAAATAGAGAAATGGATAGATTTTTGGATTTTTAAACTATGTAATTATCGTTTGAGTTTCCACTTTCTGCAATTGCGGCCTCCAATCGCTTTCGGAACACACGGCAGGTCCTAATTATGTAGCCTGGATCGACTTATTTCCAGATCCGGTCAATGTTTTTCTTTAGACTTGCAGTATTTGGGTGGCGTTTAAAACAGGTATAGGCCGTCATTATTCGCCATACTGAGTAATCTAGTGGATTAAGATCGGGGCTGCTCAGAACGGCAGATGTACCTGCACCACTTTTGAATGCGGCTCGAGGTGTTGCACGGAGCCCCATCTTGTTGAAATTCAGCTTTGTCTTCGAGCTCTTTAGTCCACAGTAGAACATACTTATTTAAAATCCCGATGAAGATCCCCGTGTTTACTTTGTCACCTTTTGGCATCAATACCGGGTTAATTTATTTTGCCATCGGAAGTCACAAATCCAAACACCGTAACCCTAGCAGGATGCTTGGTCAAATGCACGTTTTTATACTAGTCGGCCGCGTCTTTTACAGAGGAGAACTAATATAGTGATCGGTTCTGGAATTTGATACGGAATCGACGGTAAACATGCTGTAGTCGGTGAACAGGATTACCAATTTTTTTTCGCTTGAGGAAGCTCAAGATTTTCTTACATCGCTCGACTCGTAGCTACCGGATGCGCTTGATAATCATGTGAGTTTTTTTTCCGTGCCCTCGACCTCGCCCCGTAATCTTTCTTTACGATTCTCCATGCCAGTAAGTCGCTGATTCCGTGTTCCTTCTCCATTTTCGTCTTTGAACGCACTGGTTTTGCCAGAATCTTCCTTTGGATAGCAGCTAGGAATTCAAGCTAGTTGTCCTTTCTTGGTTCACCGGGACACTCCCTCGGCGATTGAAATGTCTTTTTGCGACATTCTCGTGGCAGACAAATCAAGCAAAACAATGCATATGGTCCTAAGTAACAATGAGAAATTCTGTTTGTCGACTTTCTCTTTGGTTAATAGCTTGTCTATTAAACGATTTGGTGATGTTTTCAACACATTGAATCCATAATCACACTTTATACTACCGTACTGTATGTTGAAAATAGTTAAACATGTTTTTACATAGCCGTAGGAGCCCAAAGAGAAAGTCGACAAAGAGAGTCTCTCATTGTTACATAGGACCTAATGCATTGTTTTGCTTGAAATCACGAATGCGCTGCCTCTTCACCATGATGCAACTGTCAAACTAAGGAAATCGACTTCTTTTACTCGCAGCCTACTATAATAAGAATTATATCTTACGTGCATACAAAGAAAACCAAGGCATTGTATGTATACTGTACAGGTGATACAGGAGTCTCTTTTGTACGATGGTGCAAACATTCTTACTGAAGATTGTCTGTCTTCATGACGTCACTAAAAGTTCTGTATGAACTAATTTGATACTGGACAGATGTAAACAGTATACCTAAACTATTGTCATCACGATTGTGCACCTTTTTCACTTTGTACTCCTTCAGCCCTTGCCTCTGCTTCACTTTAGTACGTGTGATTTTGACTTTTTAACTTTGCGAGTCACATTTCCCACAGAAAGATTGGATTTTTCTCAATAATGGCTACCACCTTCTTGTCCATTTTTCGGGAACATACTTTTCGATTTGTTCCACTTCCAACCTTCCGATACACAGTCAAGCGCTAGTCAAATGATTTGCAAACACAAAACAGTAGTTTTTGATAGTTTTAGTTTCTTGGCAAGATCGCGTACCGATAAATTTGGATTTTGTTGCCGTTTGTACAAAATGCGTTTGCGCACTTCAACTTGATTCGACGCCATTTTATTGAAGGTAACAAGAATGTAAACTGATTGTACCACGAAATATTGTGAAGAGTTTAAGCTGTCATATGAGTGAATCGTTTCAGCGATCCGTGAAATAATTAAAAATCTTCAATGAAAGAAAAGTGTCCGAAATTTAACGTGGACATGTATTATTTCGTCTTCGACTTACAGACTTCTTCACTGCCTGTAACCGCATATCAGTCCCATATTGAAAAACAGCAAACCGAGAAAACGATCATTCAAGTTGGGAATGCATTTTTCTTGATTCGGCCAGTTTGGCGTACTTTTTTACTCTTTATTTTGATAGTTTATATGTAATAGTATGCATTGTTTACTATACAATAAAAATAAAAATTTAAAAATGTGTTTTTGAGGAAAAAAACGCATTGGGACAAAATATGCAGTTACTTTGTTCATCAAGCATAAATGTAACCGCATACCAGTCCCATTCTGTTTGTTCAACAATATAGCTCTGATGCGATATGCTTTGTCATGGGGTTCGTTCAAATATTACGAGACATTTTCCAACCATTTTAACTCTCCCTTCACTATGTAGTACATTCATAAGATATGATCAACACCCCTTTCTTTCCATGTAACGTGGCCAAAAATGTAGAATTATAAATTTTGAACATAGAAAGACGCGAAACCTGTTCCCGTTATTTAGCGTATTATGTAATATTTGACGGAGATTTCACATTTCTTTACGAAATCAATATGTCCTAGAGCAAAACCAAGAGTTACTTTGGTGATAGTGATGAAAGTTCTGTCGACGAAGATTGTGGATTTGATGCGATGACAAGAGCTGGTAAGCTATTTCTATCTAAAATCGTCAAAAAATGCAAGGGTTTTGGCCGAATTTCACTTCTTTCTTGTCGGACAAGAAAGAAAGGGATCATGGCCATTCGAAAATGTGAGCCAATTCTTATTTTAAAATACAGATCAGTTTAAAAACACTCTTGGTGAGGATACAACATGTGGAAGTTTTTGTTCCATAAAAGCGGAAAAACTTTTGTCAGTGGATAATGATCGTCAAGGTGGTGCAGCTTTATATGCTCCATCTTCAAATACAGATCAAGAGAAGGTCCGTGATGCATTGAATGATGTTTCACGTTTTATACATGCGGATAATGATTCAGATAGTAGCTTTTTTGCCACAGAGACGGAGACAATGAACACCGGAACAAAAAATCGCAAAAAACAATTTCGGAATCGTGACTTAACAGGAAGACGGCGTGGCGCCTTGCTCTTGTTATAATTTTGGAGAATTTCGGATGCGTCAAAGAATGCGGCCATTAGGATTCCAAAGATATAGGGTAACGGGATGTGATGTTAGCCTAGCTCCTTGATTCGGCCTATGTACCAAATATGTCATAATTTCTTCGATAATCAACAAAATCATGTTGCTATCAGCGTGACCGATTTATTTCAAAGAAATTGAGATACAATTAATCAATTTATAGTAGTTCACTTCCGCGTAGTTTTCGATTTCCTTGACTTTTTAGACACCATGACTTTACTAGTTAAGCTGAACAGATTATCTATACGATCCTTGAATGATCTAAATTTGCCGAAATTGAACCTATAAACCGAATAATGCAGCCAAGATATACAGAATATAGTCACATCTTATAAACTAACAGGTCACATTGGTAAAATAATAATAATTTAACAAGCAAATTGTGGACCCAATGTTAGGGACATATTTTTTTCTATGTTCCCAACTATGGCATGTTGTATGAAAAGTGTAATAAAAATGTTGTTATTGGTAACATTTAAAATACAAACTGTCTGAGTTTCGGTTGAATGTTGTTTCATATGGCTCATCTTAACTATCAAACTAAAGAAAAAAAATCATGTGTGAGAGTGAATTATAATGATTTTGATTGTCAGAATGACCGCTTAAATCATATGTAAAAATCACTTAAGTGTTTCTTAGCAGTTTAAGTATAGTTTGATTTGTGAAATTGTTTGTTGGGTATAGCGAATACAGCTGGCAACGCCTTGAATCAGAAAATCTGAAACTAAATCGCACATAGACAACATTTTATAACAAATCTATCGAATGGGACGAACTTGCATCCATGATCAGACCCAATTTGGTACCCATAGACCGACATTACATCCATATCCCTATAAAGTTTCTGACTTTATAAAACGAGTTGTATCAACTGTTCGTGATACATACTACCAGATGGCTATATTGAAACATATCTTAGGAAGTGTATAGCTAGTTAAATTTTGTTTCCAGCTCAAACACTTTATTCAATTACAATGAAAAATGTAATCGACTTGTCTGGTCATATTAAGAGCTGAGCTCACAGGACACCCTACCTATTATCGTGAAGTAAGGATACCTGTATCTTCACTACAGTAACTCTGTAAAGGTGAGGACTTGAAGTGCTGCAAATTATTTACAAACAAACAAGAAAAAACTAATTTCAGTTGACGACTTTGATCTGGAAGGTAAATTGAAAAAGAAGAGCCAACCTCGAGGCATTGACGCTAACAAGAAAAACCAATTAACTTTAAACCATTTTCCATTGGTTGAAGAAAGAAGAAGAGATCTTTAATGAATTGTCTCAAACGGGACAAATGGGAGACTGATTGGTAGAATGGATTTTTAATTCAATATTATTCCTGTTTACAATTACATTTTTTGCTTAATTTATTATTTTATTACTGTCTCTAAGAAGGATTAAACATTTGAGAAATACAACCATAATTCTAAAAGGTGTTATATATTTTTATTTCACTGCCACTTCTATAACGAGACTCATATGCGGTTACTTTAATAATGGGACTCATATGCGGTTACTTTCAAGATGGGACAAACCGACCTGATATTTTTTTCACATTTTTTGTAGCTAAATGCTAAATTTTATTATTGCTTTCGAAAATATGATAAAAAATAAGGCAGCTACGCAACATAACTCAAAAACGTCCAAAAGTAATATGGGACTGATATGATGTTACAGGCAGTTCAGTAACGAGTGCTCAACCGAAGTTGATGTGTAGACGTTTCTGTATGCAATAGATAATCAATTATCTTAATTGGCTCGTGAATCCATTGAATGATTTAAGGTAATTTTGATAACAAAAATAAAAGATTTTGATAAAAAAATATTATTGAGTTCATCCGGTGTTTAGAAGTATTATACAACAAACATTTGTATTGACTGATGTCATGAACTTTGGAGCATGTTTTTATTTGTCTGGCATAGTTTTAATAAATTGAACCATTGATATCATGTCGGGTTTCTCATTCCAAACAATTAATGATTTTCTTTGATATGTTCCGTGTTTGTTTAAGTAATTGGCTACCCAGACAACCACAAGTCATATAGCAGTGTTCAAATAGTATCGTATATTCCTATATTTTAGGTCAATATCGCAATTAATTGTGGCCTTTATCGTGTTATGTTTAAGTAAAATCGTAAAAAGTGTAAATTTTCGACTTCTTTACGATGCGTCATTTATTTACCGTACTGCGTCACAAACTAAATCGGATAAACATCGCTAAGCTTTTCAAATCGAATTTGTTATTACAAATTTTATCGCATACGATATCAAATCAACTCGTTTAAAAAAATAATGGAATTTCCACTTTTGCACGTATAAGCCATATTTTTTGCATTCTATACGATTTGTTTACCTACATATATGTTTGTATATCATAAAGACAACTTTCAATATACGAGCATTTTGGTTGTCTGGGTACTTAAGTATTTAATCATGCAGTTAATCAAATTTTATTCTTAGTCTCTCAAGAAATTGCACTTAATACGAAAAAAAATCAGGTTCAGAGAAGGAAAATAGAATTCATAATCTCGTCAAAGGCATTTTAGGTAACCAAATACTTAATGTGACGCAAAATCATACAGATTGATAGAGAACTAAGAGGATCTATTTTCAAAAATGTTGTATTATTCAAAGTTCGTCTATATTTACGAAGTGACATTTGTTGTCTTACGGCGCCCTTTCGTTGAAAAACGTTTCCTTTTTGAGGATCCGGGTGTAGGTACTAATGTAGAATCGCCTTGATCAGATAAGTCAGAGACCGATTCTTCAGCTGACAAAATCGAAAAATGGCTTTCATCTTGAATGGTTGATGAAGGCTTCCGGATTTCTGCATAAGTCTGCCTTGAGCATTCAGTAATGGAACGCTGCACAGTATCGGTATGCTGTTCGTACCTTAAGCACTCCTGCACAGGGTGAGAATTCTCATGACAATTAACACATTGGTGCACAGTGCACAAGAACCTTCTGTGTGGTTTTCACCACACGAAATTTGTTGCCGCAATGAATAGCCGAGTGTCCCAGCCTTTTAAATTGATACAGTTGTATACAGTTGTTAGATTTTTTACAAAAATCTGTAAAACTTTACAGAATTCTCAACAACTGAACGTTCGATAATCCGATTCAACGGATTTCGGTAAAATTTTACAGTTATCTGTAGAAACATTACCGGAATTTGTAAAATTTTACCGAAATCCGTTAAATCGGATCATCGAACGTTCAGCTGTTTTGAATTTGGTAAAGTTTTACAGATTTCTGTAGATTATTTTTTGTGTACCCTTTGTCTATATGAAAACTCCGACAAAAAAAAACTCCATCTAATTTAAACCTTGTTTTGCAGAACTGAACTGGCGATGGTCACTCGATACGAGTCTGAAAGTTGATAGATTTTTTTTGTCTTGTAACGATGCTGAATGTAGTTGATGTACATACAGTATAGTTACAATTTCATCGGCAAATTTAGTTCTTAAAATAACCTGTACCTGAAGCTCGTTTCAAGCCTTCAATTGTCGGACTCGCATCGGAGACAACGCCATCGATCTCCACATCTTGCTAGGGCATGTAGATATAATACTCGATATTGAATACTTCGTGGTGAGCAAACTTATTTGTTTTTTTCATAGTTTGGCGCTTGTACTCGCAGTCTAATCATTCTCTCTTTTTGAATCGAGATACCAAAATACTTATCTCGAACTGTGGAGAGTTTCCCCAAGTAGCACGCTATGGTCATAATTAGTTGTAGTAACTTGATTATGACTTAGCAAGTCATATTTATGTTATCCCAACTGAATGGCAACAAGTGTGCTACTAGGGTCCCTTTGAGAACGGAATGCTGAATTCGTATAACTTTGGACTCGGGAGACGTTAAAAGAATGTCAAAATAAACACACACACTCTCACACACTCTCACACACTCACACTCTCACACACACACACACACACACACACACACACACACACACACACACACACACACACACACACACACACACACACACACACACACACACACAATCTAACGGGTGGTTTAGCAGCGTAATCTTGCGCTTGTTTTGTCGCCAGTGCATGCTATTTATTACGAATCAACGTGGACTTTTTACTTTACGAATGAACAAGATAGTGCCATTAAGGAGGTGACCATGGGTAAGATCAATCTGATTATAACTATATAACAATAATACTTGTTTCAAATAATACTTAATACGCACCTGGTTTGGACATTTAACATTGCACACATGTTGCAGTGCTCTTATCGAAAATATTTAAAAGAGAGGCTTATTGTATGTGAAAGTAAACTCGGAATGGGCGTGACTCTCCTTTCTGGCTCATGACATTCTAAAATGTGTTGCTGGATCTGCAGTAGAGCTATCACTTTCTAGCTCCAGGAGTGAAGCTGCCTACACAATGGTCACTTGAAGGATTGTTTTAAACACATTTCTGCCATAATTCCATTGCCGGCCAATGAGTGTTAGATTGTATACATACATACATACATTTCCTGCTGCAATCTCGAAACTTGAGACCCTTTGAACAAAGTGTTTCACACAAAAGTGTGTGTGCACAATTTTGTATCTTCTGTTCAAATATCAAGTAGCAACTACGGAGTGTCAAGTCACATCTGATTTGGTTCAGTAAACGATACCTAAGCTAAAAAAAATTTTTGATTATGATTAGCCTTTTTTGTTTGGACAACGGATAAGTAGTTGGTAATCAAAATTGTTCAGTAAAATCTAATAAAAAAAACATTTACTTAAATTACGGTCACCACCACGATTTAAGCTAGACCACCTTATCATCATCTCGAAAGAAAATTGAATCACAACAACAACTCCACCGCACGTTCCATCCCGACGCAGGGAGACGACGACGATGGTGGCAATGCCCCAAAGGACAAATAACAATCTCCAAAGGTTGGAGAATTTTCTGAATCCAGTGAGGTGATATTTAATTCAGCAAACACAATTTAACCACGAGGCAAAACCCAGTGTGCTCCTCGTATCGCGCAACCCACCCGGATAGCTCCAGCTGAGCCATAGTGGTGGATTCCAACATAGCATCAGAAGAGCGCTGGAAAAAAAAGGAACGAGAACACTCACCCACGAAGGGCTTCAAGCAGCTGTGGGCACACAAGTTGTGTGCGGTGAGTGGCTCTTATGTATTGATTTTCCGACAAGAACCGTCCTCGTCGTCGCAGAGGCTCAGGCAGGGAACAACGACTTGTGGCACACACTCATCCAAGCATACACAGAGAGCTAACATGGCATGCTATGTTTGAGGAGTGGAGAAGCAGCAACAGAGAGGAGTTCCGGTAAAGAATGGGTGAGAGCTCTGTGCTCAGAGCAATCTAAGCTATAGGAGACAGGAAGTGCATTGGAGGAGATTCGTTTGCTTGAGCTTGGCTCGGATTTGTGTTTATACGCTCTGGGGCACTTGGGCTTTTGCTCTGGTTCCACCAAAGCGGATGAGAAAATGAGGACAACAACACACGGTAGCAGTAAACAACAGCCTCGGCGACCGACTGGTTTGTTGATATTAGATGAAAGCGAAAATCTGGATCAATTTTTGTCACTTTCTTCCACCGTGCTTTGACTCTTTGTGCAACTGTTGTGGTCCCAACTGTGTGGATTGAGAATAATAATGCCATTGCATCGTCCTACCGGGATCAAAAGGAAAATGACATTTATGTCCCATACCAAACAGATAGCATCAGGTGAGAGCGGCTTAGTAGACAGGAAATGACAAAAAAACACTGACCTGAATAATAATTCCTGCACAAAACCCATCCAGAATACAGAAAATAATAGCAAAAATCGATACGGTCTTTGTTCAGTAATTTGAAGCAGATAATGAAAAGATCAGAGGAACAGCAGGGACCAAAATCAGTGGATTCGAAACGTTCAACTCCCCCGTGTTTAATCATACTTGGTCATTGTTGAGCGGTCTCGGCATGAAGGTAAACAATTCCTGGAAAAGTGACCACGACCCTTGGCTATATGAGCTCTGGGGTGAAACTTTCCCTGATGTTTGTCACTATTTCCTACCCATTTTCGGTATATAATGAGAAGTTTCTGTTTTCTACTTAAGACTATGATAGAATTGGGTCGGAAAGATCGGATTTTCTCCCGTTGCTGATTGACAAAAATGATACGATTGTTCACAGTTTGACTCACCTTTGTTTGTCAGGGCATTTGAAAAGGAAAGGCAATCTTAAATCATTTCTCGAATTCAATGTGGTTGAAGTTAGATGGAATTCTATTTATTGGATAGCCCGGAAGGAATTTGATATGAATCGGAAACTGAAAGCACTGAAACGTGAAGATGAAGCAAGCTGAATCATGCTTATAAAGGGGGTGAAAAGAAGGCAAAGAGGCGTATTTGACAAAGTGTTTTCCGTACTTTCCGATGGCAGAGCGGGATCGATTTCGGCGAATGGTATTTGCTTCTGGTGTTTATCAAATTTGTGAAGCAAGCATGTTTGCATCTCGTTATAATCATCGTTTCAGGAAAGCCAGATCCAATCAGTGTATCTTATAGGAATATCAAATTTACATGAGCACAGGTTGTTTGCTTTTTATAGCTACATTTAGAATTAACAACCTGTTGAGTGGGGAAAGAAGTGGATTTGGGACGACAAGATATTTTACTTAAACGGGTCTTATGTTTCACTATCGATTGGAAGGTTAGGTACATCGATAAAAGTTTTCCTGTTCTTAGATTTATTTTACAAATCAGCAGATGTTTTACTGCAGTGATCAATTTAATTTCTTGGAATTTCAAGGATTGTTTGTAACCGTTCGATTCCACAATAACATTCATTATCATCTTTCTATAGTTGATACCACGTCGAGTGAAAAAATTCCATCCACAATTTGGTTCCTAAAAAAAGAATCCGAATAACTTAAGGTTCTGACACACGGCGTTCTATATATTTTTTACAAATACACATTAGATTATTTTACAGAAATCTGTAAAGTTTTACCGAATTCTCAACAGCTGAACGGTAATCCGATTTCACGGATTTTGGTGAAATTTTACAGATATCTGTAAAAAAATTACCAGATTTCGGTGAAATTTTACCGAAATCAGTAAAATCGGATTACCGAACGTTCAGCTATTGAGAATTCGGTAAAACTTTACAGATTTCGTAAAATAATCTGAGTGTGTATATTTCTAAGAGATTTTAAAAAAAATTGGCGCAATTATGAGCTGTGATGTAATTGTCTCTATGGATTTTAAAGCTATCATGTAGTCCAGTAATGCTCAACATGCCGCCACCCACGTTTTTATGGCGTCGCCGCCGCCACTATTCGACCGTCGCGCCGCTGCATTTTTTTGACGCGCCGATGAAATTTTCACCGTGTATGTATCCTCTTAGTGATGTTCATTAACCTTTAGAAATCTGATTTTATAACAAATTATGACATCTCGATGCGATGTGCCATCCAGAGGGTGAGCGTGATCAGCTTTGTTGTTCCGTTTAAGCAACTGCCAGTGTACATTTACGTGTTTCGACTCTCAGCAATTTCACGAGTAAGTTTGAATTTAATAATTATAAAATGTCGCCTTGATTTTCGAGAAATTGTCCATCGCGAGTGTACATTAGGCTGATGCAAAATTCGAAATATTTGCTCCCCTAAACTTAATCGACGCCAATTTGGATCCTGATAGTCCCCAAAAAATTTTAACACATTTGGTTTTAATTTGGCTTTGCACACGCTATTCAAAGTTTGTATGGGAATTAGTATGAAGAATCTCAAACTTATATTTCCAGATCCCTAACATCTTGATATTATGTCCTTAAACCAAATCTTATATACATTCATATAGTGCAAGTTGTCAACTATCAAAATGCCGAAGATACCTGATATGTAAATTTCATACAAAAATAGTTATTCAATAAAACATAAAATACACACTTTAGGTATGATGTTTTATTCTTATTTTTGTTTTCTTATTATTTATATGTTTTTTATATTTTATATTCATATTTATATTATGTATTTTATTTTATTTATATTATTATATATATTTTATATATTTTATATCTATAAATTTTATATACATTACATATTTTTACTTCTTATTATTATATTTGATGAATAACTATTTTTGTATAAAATTTACATGTCAGGTATCTTCGGCATTGTGATAGTTGACAACACACTATATGAATGTATATAAGATTTGGTTTAAGGACATAATATCAAGATGTTATGGATCTGGAAATGTAAGTTTGAGATTCTTCATAGCAAATTCCCATACAAACTTTGAATAGCGTGTGCAAAAGCTAAATTAAAACCAAATGTGTTAAAAAAATTTTGGGGAATATCAGGGCCCAAATTGGCGTCGATTAAGCTTAGGGGAGCAAATATTTCAAATTTTGCATCAGCCTAGTGTACATATTGATACAACAATCAATGGTAATCGAACCAGCGATGTGTTTTGGTGCACTAAAATATGTCACAAATGGTTTTACTCATCATCTGCTTCTGACAAAAGTGTTTTGCAATGTATGTCTAATCTTAGCAAAACAAAAGGCTGTTTTAATTTGCAGAAAGACAGGGATCGAGATATTGAGAACGATCCTGCAATCGATAAGCCGTTAACGTTCGGCACATAAACTTTATTTATAATGAAATTGATGAATTTTCTAAGAATTTCCGTCGTTGGAAAACATTGTTTTTATTTGTGCGTGACAAATCTCAAATCAACTTGGTTAACCAAGGGCACGATAACATAACACTAAGCAATTTCAGAGTTGCTTTTGAGGTACCCTCGAGTTTCTCAGCATTCGGGCATTGTTTTCTTGTTTTCTCTCCTTTTTCACTCGTTTATGCACCATTTTCAGTGTGTTTTATTTTTTTTCTATTTAAGTCTGACTTAGAAAATAACACATATTCCTTAAAACTTCGCATCTGTTCGTATAATTTAATATCGTATTTACAACGATTAGTGTTTACCTTTGTTTTTAGAGAAGTTGTTTCCATGGCTCAATCTAAATCATACTTTGAATAAACCAACGGGTTTAAGTTTGACATGCTTTTTGATATTACAGCATAGCAGGAGAAAAGACAAACGAGCTCAGCAAGTTTTATTCCGACTAAACCGTCAAGCTTCTAAGAATCAATGTTTACCAAATAACCATTTGGTAATTTTACTATACAAAACTGTCATTGGACTTCAGTTAAGACATCCGTATCACGTATCGCATATTAAATATGTAAATAGAATCCTCATCCCCAAACTTTTGAAACCCTGGCACCTGATAATAACTGATAAATATTGATTCAATTCAAAGTTGTATTAAATTACTCGCGAGTTACTCGGTGCATCCAAGCAATTCAGAGCAGAACTGTCTCACTCCTAATGGCTAACCACTGAATTAACCGGTAAATCTGTGCACAGTAGATTCTTTTTAAACATGATTAAAGTAATGTTTTCAGAATATGGATATTTCGGTCACTTCATTGCTCTTAATTTCAACTTTTTTATGATTGACTAAATTTTTGATCTTAGAGTAAGCTTTATTTTAGATTTTTTTTCAGATTTTTCGATTTTTCGATTTTTAGATTTTAAGATTTTGATAATTTGAGATTTAAGGTTTAAGATTATAAGATTTTTAGATTTTTGAATAATTTATTTTTAAATTCTTAAATATTTAGATTTTTAGATTTTTAGATTTTTAGATTTTTAGATTTTTAGATTTTTAGATTTTTAGATTTTTAGATTTTTAGATTTTTAGATTTTTAGATTTTTTAGATTTTTTAGATTTTTAGATTTTTGAGATTTTTAGATTTTTAGATTTTTAGATTTTGGTAGATTTTTAGATTTTTAGATTTTTAGATTTTTAGATTTTTAGATTTTTAGATTTTTAGATTTTTAGATTTTTAGATTTTTAGATTTTTAGAATATGTGCTCGAATATGTTTTCGTTAATGAGAATTCTTAGTCTCTTAAAACTTCGCGCGAGCTCAATTGTGATGTTTGTACTCAACATACGCTGCGTTGCTTGTGTTCATGCAGTCAAATGCTGTTCTCAAGTCTGCCGTTAAAAAGCATGTTAATGACACATTAGTTAATTCTCATGTTTTTGCAGCGAGTGTGTGAAAAAAATGACAGCGAAAAACAACATTATTCAATTCTTTGGTCTTTGTTGAACACACGAATAACAAACAAAGAGAAGGTCCCCTCCAAAAAAGGTCACTCGCACCGATTGCCTTCATTTACACAGAATGCTACCGACACAGTTTTCTATACAGATCTCCGGCTTAGTCAGTCCAAACAAAAAGAAGAGAGCAACACAAAACACAATAATTGCAAACATTCTGACGGAGCGACTTGCTTTTTTAGCTAGCACTGAATTTTGGGTCTTCTGAAAATTCAGTTTTGCACCGATTCGGTGAATGACGAGATTGTGAGCGAGATAAGGTTCAAATGCCAAAAGTTCACCCACAGGCAACAGGAGCCTAAACTAATCTTTCTAGCATCTATGCTCCCAACGATAAAATACAATTTATCACACTGTTTAACTCTACATGGAAGCGTTTGATACGGGAGGTCCACACTTTCTTCCTTCCCTTGATTCAGAGTAGTAGATCGATTTTAGATCTTTCTGGAAAGTTGGCCTGGCCGATGACAAGAAAAATGATGTACTCAAGAAACCATTATTTTCCAGGATGCTTTCAAGAATTGGCTGCGTTAGTGTGAGATTAGATAAGATAAGATAAGAATCGGTGAATGACGAGATGGATGTTGGATAAATTCACGGGATACAGCTTATTGAATTTAATTTTTTCGCTCACTGGTCGCAGCTCTCTCTTTATTCACAAAACCATTTCATCTTCTTTTTGATTTTCTTACCAAAATTTGAGCCATTAGTCGTGCGAGGAGAGCATTTTCTCTCGTTTCTCATATGAATTGAGAGCTAGAGTCAAATGAATCAATCACGCGTGCGACTGCTCGGTAGTGTTTTTGCTTCGCTTTGAAGTTTGTTTGTGATTCTCGAAATGGCTAGTAAGAAACGAGTTATTGGAGATGAAGGACGAGTTTTTCAAGAAAAGAGGACTGAAGCGTACTTTTTTACTGTAATCAATCAAAAACCAGTGTGCTTTATCTGCAATGAATCAGTAGCGGTAATGAAAGAGTACAAGAGTACAAGTACATCGAAAATGGACAAATTCGCAGGAAAATGTCGTTCAGAGAAGGCAAGTGGATTGAAAGAAAAACTGCAATTAGCTGTAACAGCTGTAAACTGTATTAGCAAGCGATTCATGTAGTACCAATGCATCATACACCAGGAAAATTTGTTTGCTAAAAATGTATGGTTCAAGAACGTTATGAAGGATGCCTTTAAGGTCGTTAATTTTATTCGATAAAATGATCGCAATGCCCCGATTTTAAGAACAGAAGCCCCCCCTTCATCTGGGCTGTTCTCGTTCGATGATATTGTGGAAGGTATTTTGAAGTGCCTCGAAATGTCTGACCCTCTTAAAAGCATTGTTATGAGCAGTAGCTTCCCACTATGAAAACTTTTTGAAGAAATTAACATTAAGTGGCCCATCCTTGCAGCTATCATTTCCTTCGATGGATAATTTGCCAAAGAGGTCGGGGATTTGATCACTGTTCTGCAGTGGAATTGTCGAAGTCTTATTCCTAAATTGGAATCATTCGATTTTAGCTCACAATATCGGTTGTGATGCATTTGCTCTTTATGAAACATGGCTTTCAGCCGAAATCGATCTTCCGATTAACGATTTCAACATTATTCAGCTTGATCGTGAGGATTCACGTGGAGAGGAGTACTTTTGGGGATCAAAAGTGCTACTCCTTCTATAAATTAATTTTCCTCCAATTCCAGGTATTGAAGTTGTCGCATGTCAGGGCTGTTATTAAAAATAAAAGCCTTTGCATTAGCTTCGTGTACATTCCTCCTAGAGCACCAATTAACCGAAAGCAACTTTCAGATATTTGTTCCGGTTCTGCCTGCTCCGCGGTTGGTCATGGGAGATTTTAACTCTCACGGTACAGGCTGGGGAGAACTGTACGATGACAACGGTCTTCTTTGATGCGGCCTGCGGCGACACGTACTTGACGGTTCTCAACAATGAAGATTTATGCGTCCATATGGCGCTGTTGTGATTATTCAACCCTACCAGATCGTTGATCCAGGGAGTTTGATCAGGTGATT
>JASCZW010014727.1:0-22232 GCA_034211315.2 Aedes japonicus
AGGATAAAGACTGTTCGATGAATTCGATGAAATTTGGACACACGCAATTGTTCGTACCTTTTTGCGTGTGGGTAAAAATTATTGAAATTTTAACTGAATATATTTCATTGTGTTGTGTCAATTGTGTAATGAGTAACGTGAAAATCGGTCGAGTGATTTCAGTGATGGCTTCGAATGAAGAAATAGTGCGCCAACACATTTTGGGCACTCACTTCGAAAACCCAAACGCTTCTCATCGATGGATCGGAAAACAGCTCGGAATCGCACATTCAACCGTATCTCATGTGATCAAAACGTTCAAGTACTGTAAGACAACCAAGCGGAAAAATGGTAGTGGCAAAAGACGTGGCACATCAAATCTGGAGAAGGCCAGGATGGTATTGAACCAATTTAAGCGTTATCCCAACATTTCAATCAGGAATGTTGCGAAAAAGGCGAAAGTTTCAGTTAGTTTTGTGCAGAAAACAATGAAACGTTCTGGATGACATGTGTACAAGGTCCAGAAGGCACCAAACCGGAGCGATAAACAGAACTCGGTGGCCAAAACTCGTGCAAGAAAACTGTACAGGGAGTGGCTCACAAAACCTTTCTGCATTGTTATGGACGATGAGACCTACATTAAAGCCGACACCAAACAAATGTCAGGACAGGAACACTACGTTGCCAGCTCTAAGTTGGCCGTTCCGGAGAGTGTACGGAAGAAGAAACTGTCGAAATTCGCCAAAAAATTCCTTGTCTGGCAAGCGATCTGCGAATGTGGCAAAATGAGTCAGCCCTTCATCACCTCTGGGACCGTCAACAGACAAATCTACAAGGACGAATGCCTCCAAAAACGACTTCTGCCCTTCTTGAGATCTCACGATGGCCCGACTCTGTTTTGACCGGATTTGGCATCTTGCCACTATACTATAATAATGTAGTTTTGACGTAGGACTACGTCTGTGTTTTCAGCACTGGGGTACACGTTCGAATTGCGAAAATTTGGAGCGTTACGAAAAATATATAGGTTTTGAACGTTAATAACTAAGTCATTCCACGATTGATTTTCAAAATGTTTGCACCAATCGATCGGAACATTTTCTACGCTTCGATTTAAATATTAAAAACTATTGATTTTTAACATTCAACTATTGACATTACGCAAATATAAGGTGATGTCTTATAATGCCGATTTTTCAGAGTAAATTTACCAAATACACAGTACTTTGCTATCACAGACTTCAAATTTAAGTGAGGAACGTCTCACATTCAGCAGTGCACGATATAAAACAGGGACTCCTTCAAATTTTCTTCATTCGCTCGGCAGCCATGGAGCTGTGCAGAGCGGCAATGGGCCAGTACTGCTCTGACAGCTGACGGTTGCAAGAACCCTGCTGAAAAGTACGCGGGCGATCAACCATCTAGAATGATGACTCAGCGGCTGTCGCAAGCAAGTGGCTTTTTAATGCAGTCGTGCCAAGCTCGTGGCAATTTTATCAAAGCTGGAGGGAATTATGTATGATCCAGTTGGTAGTCATATCACGATATGATGTACATGTAAAGGGTGTCCACGATGAAATTGCTCTAACTTTTTAACCGTTGGGTAGAATTTAATGAAAATTTGGGTGGATTTAGTTCATAGTGCATTATTTACATCCTGCAAGTTTTAAAGTCATCAAAACTCGCGGAAATGGAGTCGAAAGAACAGCTCGTGCGTGATAAAATCTTGTGCATTCATCACGAGAACAAGGGTCTCTCGCATCGTTCCATCGCTAAAACGTTGGGAATCGCGAATTCCACGGTGTCGCGAGTGATTAAGCGGTTCGAGGAACGGTTGACTACCGATCGGAAGCCCAGAAGTGAAGGAAAAGTATTCCGTACAACACCAAAAATCACAACCGCGTAGTTGGGGCCTTCAACCGAAATCCGAACGCCTCCGTTCGGGATGTAGCTAAGAAGCTGCACCTAAGCCGAAGTTTTGTCAGAAGGCCAAAACTAAGGCTGGGCTTCGAACGTTCAAGGTACAAAAAGGCCCTAATCGCGACAAGAAGCAGAACAAGTCCGCCAAAACCCGTGCCAGGAAGTTGAACCTCAACATGCTGACGAAGGTTGAATGCTGCATCATGGACGACGAAACATATGTGAAGGCCGACTTCAAACAGATCCCCGGCAACCTGTTTTTCACGGCCAAGGATAAGTTCAGCGTTCCGGAGCATGTCCGCACTCAGAAGATGTCCAAATTTGCGAAGAAATTCCTGGTTTGGCAAGCCATCTGCACGTGCGGGAAGCGGAGTGCACCTTTCGTGACCAGGACACGATGAACGGACAGGTGTACATAAAGAGTGCCTCCAGAAGCGGCTGCTTCCTCTCCTGAAGGCCCACAACGTCCCAACAATCTTCTGGCCGGATTTGGCCGCATGCCACTACTCCAAGGACGTGCTGAAGTGGTATGCGGACAATAAGGTCAATTTCGTGCCAAAAATGTTCAACCCTCCCAACACTCCGGAGCTCCGCCCCATCGAGAAGTACTGGGTGATTATGAAGCAGCACCTTCTTAAACGACCTAAGGCAGTGAAGACAGTCAAGGAACTGAAGAAAGTATGGGTTTACATGCAAAAAACGGTTTATTCACAGGTTGTGCAGAATTTTATGACCGGGGTTAAGGCCAAGGTGCGGGCATGCGCGTATGGACTGTAAATAAAATACGAGTAAAATGGTAAAATGAAGTTTTATAGTTATTTCTCAATCCCTGAAAATTTGATGGCAATCGGATGAAAACTCGAATTTTGCGAATCAATTTTGTGTGTGGCAATTTCATCGTGGACACCCTTTATATGCATAGATATATATGTAGATTATTTCGAAATAGTAACGTAGTCCTACGTCAACTTTGCGTAGAACCCCATTGGGCTGTCCCTTATAGTTTTTGTACCAAAAGACGACAACCCTCCAAACACTCCGGAACTTCGCTCAATTGAAAAATTTTGGGCAATCATGAAGGCAAAGCTCGGTTAAACTCCAAAACTGATAGAAAATGAACTTTAGCTAAAGAAAGTGTGGTTAAAAGTAAGTAAGCAAGTCGGTCCTATCATTGCCCAAAATTTGATGAAAGGGGTCAAGGCAAAGGTGCGGGCATTTGGGTTGGAAGAAGAGGTTCAATAAACCAATGATGTCAAAACTCAACCATTTAGTAGTACTTTACTTCCAGAAAGTTTGAAAAGAATCGGGCTCAAGGAAAATTTTTGGTGACTTATTTTGTGTGTCCAAATTTCATCGAATACAGTCTTTAGAATACAGAAAGAGAAAAATATTGCCCAAGGGAAGCGGAACCTATGCTCACCATAGTATATATATTAATCAGATTCTGCAGTCATCCAACTTCAAACGTAAAAAGATGTTTGATTTTTCCAATATAACTGGAAAAAGTTATCAAGAATATATAATCCTGGCAAATAAAATTAGGTCTTGAATATAATTAAAAGCTACAAAAACGTTTCGGGGACTTAAGTTTCGTTACAAAAAATGAGCAGTCAGATTTTCAACACAATTTGTTATCTTTGCACTCAAATTCGTCGTATTGATCTAACCGAACTAGGGAATATACTCGAGCCAGATTCTAGGTTTTCTCTTTAATTGCGCTGTATCCTCACACATTTTCGTTGCGTAATTGCACAAATCATAAAAATCAAACCTCACTTATTACACTAGCCACACGAAAATCTTCGAATACGTGATAAAATGGTAGAAAACTATGGGACTAATTTTCACAATAATTTAAATACGCTTGCACCTATTCTGAACCGTGTTTACAATCGAAGTAATCGCTTGATGTTGCCAAACTATTTTATTACGACTCTTATTCGAATGAAATGGGTTTGGCAGAACATCAATATCACCTTTTTTGTGGGAGTGCTACAAATTGCTCAAAGTTGAACTATTTTATTTTTCCATACATTAAATAAATAATAACATACTTTCAATTGTAGATTATTTCAATATTTACCGAGAAATAAAATTCCTCATTTAATAATATTTTTCCATCGCTGTTGAATTTGGCGGCACTGCTCACATACTGTATAGCATACACATCAACGCTAGTGTGCGTGTTCAATCATAGAGCATTCTATGCCCAACGTTATGGTGAGTCTTGTTGTCAATATTCTCATGGAAGAATAACAAACAAACCCTTTCATTTTGTCTTGGTTATATGCATGCTACCCAACACACGTGAAGTGCTGTCAAATAATCTACTTCATTTATGGGTGTAGTAGTGGAGAGCGTTAAGAAAATTATCAGAATCGAATGTTTTGTGTGTTGCTAAGCGATTAACGGTAAGTGAACGAATAAATTAGGAATAACTTGTGTACTCAGTGTTCGGTATTCAGTACATATTCACCGATTTCCACTGGAGGTCTGCTTGTTGAGCTCAAGATAGATTCCTCTTCCCTAGATATATGTAAAATACTGGTTTTTCACTGATCTAATCTCATTTAATCCAATACAAACGCAGCCAGTATGAGAGAGATTCCTGGAAATTACAGGACTAGATGATGTCCTGTTATTTTTCTGTCAATATTGATGCTTGCTGCACATCAAAGACATGATACAAGCGTCAAAATGCCAGGCATACTGCGTTGTATCAACAGTAAACAATATTGCGTAAAACTAGTTGGATTCAAACCAATAGACGTAAACCACAACGCATTTCGTGAACCTACAGGGGAGAAAACATGCGTGGATACACTGTTCCAAGCGCTCTTATCATTTCCAGTCGAATATAATTGAAACCTTTGTAAGAAACCGATAGACCGTCCCGGGGATTCTTTCTTTTCGGAATAACTTTCGGAATCTTGATTTCAGTAGGAGTTTATTTCGATGTTCTTTCGTTGGTTGTTAACAGAACACTGCCTGTTTTCTCCTCTTGTACATCTAGGGTTTTTTTTTCATTAGGGCGAATCTACAATTGAGAGATTCTCTCTGGGCTCGCTCTCTTTCATTCATAAACCAATCACCTTTACGTTTTAGAGTATGCTAGACAGAACTGTTGTGTTTCGATCAGTACTAAGGAATCCCTCGAAAGTTTAATAATGGCGCTGTAATGAATGATAGAGAGCGAGCCCGGAGAGAATCTCTCAATTGTAGATTCGCCCTAATGAAAAAAAAACCCTAGACATGTTTATAGCGCCACTCGTCCAGTATCTGCTCACACACCCGCATCATTCATTCGCATAATGAATGCACTCACTTCATTCGCATTACTCAGTCACTCTCTCACATACACACACCAATAAGATTTCGGGAATGGATCTATGTAGATCAATACAGTGTGGCCAATTCATCAATCATTATAACTCGGCCATCTTGACCTCTGATCGCCTCGATCAGATATTTGCAGATTATAATATAATCAGAGCATTTTAGTTGAGGGTCCAAAAAGCCGCGGCCGTCTCGGGGTTAGTAGGTCACAATATTTGAGGAAGAGTGGGGAGGGGGTTATTTGGTTCTGTTCTTATATAACAAGAGTAACTATAGTGTAACATACCCTTCAGAATCTATAACTGCGCAACTTAATTTGCTGATTCATAACATGAGTCTCGCTAATCGGCCCAACGTTTTAGACGAGATGCTTTAATAATGAAAGAAAGAAATTGAGAAACTTGTGCATTTTCTATATCCCTGATAACATACCGATCATTTGGGAGAACTTTGTGGATTATAAAAGGTCCTTTGAACTTGGGAACACATTTTTTATTCGTCCCTAACGTTGTGTCAACATTCTGAACTACTACAAAGTTACCTGTTGAATAGTTGATTGCCGGTTTATGTTTATTCTGAGGGCAAGTCAAATTTTTCTTCTGAGAATCTTGAATATGCGTCGCTGCCGTTTCTCTTAATAAATCCAGATCCCTACTTGAGCCGTCATCTTGTTTACTCTCTAGAAGTTTTTTGTTACCCTAGCTACGTTTCGACATCGCTGATTATCTCCGAAGAGAAGCACACAAGGAGTCTGGTGTGTAGTTGAATGAACGGAATTATTTAAAGCATACTCAACCTTCATCAACATTTTCGACCAATCGGAATGCTTAATTGGCTCAGGAACCTTTCCGAGCATAGACTTGATATTCGTATTCACCCTTTCGACTTGACAATTCGCCTGAGCCGATGCAGTAGCTACTTTGACGTGTTCAATATTATGGTCTAAAAGAAAAGAACCGAATTCAATGGAAGAAAAACAAGTTCCCCTGTCACTGATAATGCGCCATGGTCGACTGTAATGATCTAAGTATTTCTGAAGACACGCACAAACCTCTTTAGTAGTAGTGGAGTTCACAGCATACAGCTTCACATATTTTGTAAACGTATCAACAACAGCAAGTATGTATTTTCTCTTTGAAATAACCGATGGTAGCGGTTCAAAGTGGTCAAGGTGAATGGTATCAAACGGAACAGGCTTCTTTGGAATACTATGAAGAGTTTTCCGATTACAACTTGACGGAACGGAATACATTATTCAACGAATACAGTTCTGGATGAATTTGTCCACTTTTTTCTTCATATTGGGGAACCAATAGTGCATCTTTATCTGTTCGATGCACTTGGTAACACCCATATTGTGTGTATACAGAACACACCCTTTGCAGATAGAGATGTGAGACGTTCTTATAAACGTTACGCAGATTGGAGAGTAGCGGTTAAGCCGTGTTTCCGCCGGTGTCATCGGCCGAACCTCACATTGGCGATCCAGCCAGGAGCTGGAGTCTTGATATGCAGCAAGGAAAATGGAAACCCTCAACTCATTTTTACATGCGTTGACTTTGTAAATAGAGCGTTGACGGGAGTCCGCATTATTATTTTGGCGTTGACGGGAGTCCGCATAGCAATTGATAGCGTTGACGGGAGTCCGCATTGTTATTTCTGACGTTGACGGGAGTCCGCATTGTTATATTTTGGCGTTGACGGGAGTCCGCATGGTTATTTTGAAATTGACGGGAATCCGCATAGATCACTTCGCGAAACATAAACCCAATCTCCCCGTCTCCTTTGAGAACGGAGAATAAGGAGCACGAAAAAAAGTGGGGTTAGCTTTTGCGTGCAGTGATCTATAGCAAGCTTAGCATTGGCGGAAGTCCGCATTAGCATGCATTAGCAACGAGAACATTTAATGGAAGTTGCCGGGAGTCCACTTTGCAACTTTAGCGTTTGACGGGAGCCCGTTTGTGATTATCTAACAAGAAAGCGCATATACTTCGAGAGCGTTGACGGGAGTCCACAAAAAAAACCTTGAAGGGTGAATCCAGATTTGATCACCAGAGATACACCGTCCTCGAAGAAGCTAACGGTTATCTGAACCTGAGTAGCAATGGACAGATTCTTAAGAGGCACGTTACCCAAACAAAGAAAGTCGGCGAATGACGTAAATCGGTCGATTCAGACAATGGCACTGGTAGTCCTGTTGAACCAGAAGTTTTTTGCCCGGTAAGACAAAAGGCTCCACCAGCATACTTAAAGAATTATGTGCGAGCCCTTGAGGACGTCTGAGGTAATATTTTCAATATCTGAAGCTGAAAATAAATAGCGAAGATTAATCAATTTATGTTCATTTTCTGCTACACAATGTGTTGATCAAACCAAACAAAAAAAAAACGGGAGCATTGACCACTAAAATCATTCAAAAAAAAAAAGAGAAAAGAGTAAACACAGAATCAAAATAAATATGATAAAATGGCATTTACAACCCCACTGCAAAAAAAAAAATGACGGACAAGGTGCTGATACACGGTTAAGGAAACAAACCCTAAATTACTAGGGGCGCGACTCATTCGGATGAACTCAAATTTAGAAAATAAATGATGTTTAATCAAAATTTCCTGTCCAAACCGGATCAAATTTGAAAAATTCTAGAAAATCCAGTTCAACCAAATTACTGGATTTAATCGAACGAAATTATAATAAACGATTCACATCTCTTTCTAATCGAACAGCTTGGTGCTCATCGCTATGACAAATAATCGACGATTTTTTACGATTTCATCCGATATTTCGATTTAGTCTATTTTTGAAAAGTTTCATCGAATATTGTGCCGTTTGCCTATTTAAGTATATTTTGTTTAGAGTGTCCATTGGCAACATTGGCTGTCAGCTTGGCAATAGCAAAATAGGAGCGTAATGCGTAGCGGAACGAAGAAAATATAAATTTAATTTTGATTTTGATTTTGGTTTTTACCATCTTCGCTGATTCATCCCAATCGTTATGTGTTGAGCTGTGTGTTGATGACGGAGCTACAAGGTCATTGCGTACCAGGTTTTTTTGTAGTATTTAGTGCACAAGCGCTGCTTTACCATTCCTGCAATAACTTTCAGAAACGTAAATGCTCGGGATCACCAAAGTAGTTCAGTTCGGTTTTCCATTCCTGGGCAGTGCGATTTGCAGTAGTTGGATTTTTTACATCGTTTCCGATTTCCCGTATCGAGTCATGGTCCAGGAAGCCAAGCCCTTTATGAATAAATTGAACTCATACACTATGAATGGATGAGTGTCACACCCCTAGCTACACCGAAAAAAAAAATCTTGCAAAACAAAAAACATAAAACAACACATTTTCAATGGAAATGAAAGGCATAGTATATATTAAATGCACTGACAATAATTTTATAATTGTACCGACAATTATACCATGGTCAAGATGGCTATTGCATATAATAGTTATAACAACCATGGATATTTTTGAATTCCCCACGTTGACTATGATCATGGTCACAATAACTATCCGGGCAATATAGGAAATGCTGAATTAACTATCGTTAAGGGTAATTTTAATCATGACAATAGTCGGTGACCTCCAATAATAGAAAAAATGACTATCAAGATCTTCTCTGTGTTATGACCATGTTACTGGTCAGACTCACCGTTCTTGGTTTTTTTTGGGACGGGGAGGGAGATGTGTGTATACAGAACACACCCTTTGCAGATAGAGATGTGAGACGTTATTATAACGTATACACTACACAGCCCTGCAACATCACTCAGACCACGAGCATGAGCGCGTAGCTGAATCGTCCTCTTTCGTGCTTGGACCATGGGACGTTGCGGACGCAGATTGGAGAGTAGCGGTTAAGCCGTGTTTCCGCCGGTGTCATCGGCCGAACCTCACACATATGACCAATCTGTTCATGAGCAAATCGTATTACATTACTTTCCATCTCTTTAGGGTCGTAGAGCAAGAGTTTATCATCATTTTTTGTTCTATAGTCCAAACCATCCTCCAACACACAACCGTTCACGGAACCATTATCTAACTTATCCCGTAGAGCAGTTACATGATTGTGCCGGTTTTGAGTGATTTGAATAGAAACGGAAGGAAGCCGACTTATAGCGTCCACGTGGCTCATTAGTTTACCACTTCTGTGCTGATTGGTGTAATGATAATTTTCTAGCACCATTACCCAACGAGCTATTTTCCGATTTATATTTGCACGGTTCAAGGTCAAGGATTCGAAACTCAATACTTTCCAAATAAATCCGCAATTTACGAAGAGAGTAGATGATGGCCAACGTTTTCAATTCGAAACTGTGGTAACGAGATTCAGCTGGACTAGTACGCTGGGACAAATATGCTACAGGGTGGTATTTTCCATCATCCTGTTTCTGTAACAGTATTCCTCTGAAACCATCTGCACTAGCATTGCAAAGCAACTCCGTTTCTCTATCATGGCTGTACAAAGCTAATACAGGAGCGACAACCAACTTGTCCCTGAGTGTATTGAAAGATTCCACTCATCCTTCATCAAATTCAAACCTCACCCCAGGCTTCGTTAAAGCTCTCAGCGGTTTCGAAATAAATGACAAGAAAGGAACAAATCAGCGGAAGTACGAAAACAATCCAAGGACCTTAGACAACTGCTTTGCATCCGTTGGTACAGGCATAGACATAATTACCTCCAAATGCGACCCATTTGGACGAACAACAAATCAATCTTTTGTTAAACTTCAATTCCAATCTGAACTCAGCAAGCCTTCTCAGAACACGGAGCAACAAATCAATATGAGTGGCCAGTGTAACATCGATCCATGTATACTGCGACCCACGCCTGCTTCGATAAACGGTTCCCAACACCTTATTTGCTGTATCAGTTAGAAACACCGCAGAAGCATTCCGTAGACCGAAAGGCATCTTCCGATGTTCGTACTGACCACCCGGAGTCACAAACGTGGTATACGAAATGGAGTCAGGATCCATGCTGACTTGATGGAACCCATTCCTCAGATCAAAAACAGTAAAGTACTGTTTACCCTCGAGACGCTCCAAACAATCATCGGGTAACTGTCACGAACTATGATTTTATTCAGTGCTCGATAATCAACACACAACCGTTTTTCACCTGACTTCTTGTTTCTCAAAACTATGGCGAACGCATACGGATAGTTCCCTAAGCAAGCAAGTTATCCACAATGCTATCGACGTCCTTTCTATCAGAATATGATAGTCGTCGGGGAGCAAAGCTTATTGGAACATCTGAAGACAACTGCAATCTCATCACATATGCATGCTTCTTAGCTGGAATCATAGAATGGTCTAAATAATCTTGTTCAATTATTTTCCTGAGCTTCTCACGAACGCCGTTACTCGATTCACAGTTGATATTAAACGGAGAGGAATGTCTATCACTCATTTATATAGCAAAGTTATCAGTTACGGAATGATCACATGTCACACAAAGCACCAAGATGACAAAAATTCGAACAGGGTTGCACACTATCAAAAGCGGAACGAAAACCGGAAGCTTCTTGGAAGAGATTGTTTTTACTGCATATGTAGTAGTTCACCGGAAATTTTATTTCATTTTGTTTTTGGAGTTCAACTCCTGGTTGATTAAGAACATTAACCGATGAGATCATCGTATAAAGAAGATTCCAAAACTCTTGAGGAAATCTCTACCCAAGAGTAGAGGATTTATGTATTTAATTAATCGGACTTCCCGTGTCGAATAGTGAAATCAATTTCTGTTTAAGTTGCACTTTCGAATCTGTCGGGAATGTAACACTTACCTTATTAACTGCTGGAATATTTCCACAACTTGCGTCAGACATTCCGTCATCGGTAACTGCCGGTCCACTGCGGAAATCGTCCTGCATTCAGGCGACGATTAGCCGGAGCCGATTTCGGACATTCCTTCAGTTTGTGTTGAGTGGAGCCACACCGGAAGCAGGATCCGATTTCCCGTCTTGGCTCCGGGTAAACAGCAGAGAAATGTCCTACGCCAGAGCAGTTGAAGCAGCGGACTTCGCCAGAGGTTGAAGGTATTGTTGTCGGTTTGGTTTTTGGTTTTCCTCCAGCTGCTGTTGACGACGAAGCGGAATACATGTCTCTTAACTGTAAATATCGATGTGCCAATTGTTTTAATTGCACGATGGTTGTCGCTGGGCAGAGCACTGCAATATTGACAGATCGATCGCGGAAACCGTCAACAGTCAGCTGGATCATCTGTTTCTCGTCGATGTTTGCTCGCGATGCAATTTCCTGCATTTTCAATATGTATCCCATAACTGTTGTTTTTGCAGCACTGAACGTCCTCCGACACATGGTTGAAGTTCTCCAGGAAATTGTTCTTGAATTCCTGGTAGATTCTTGATCTGTCCACTTTGAGGAACCATTTGCCTTCCGATCCAGGTTCCATCAACCGTCGAACGCACATCAGCCGAAAGTTGTCATCGCCATGAACGGAATCACACGCTTGTTCAAAGTCATCGATCCATTTTTCAGCATCGAACGATTCACCACCTCGGAAGCACGGAACTATGTATTTGACGTCACGGAAGTCTGGTGGTTTGATCGGGGCAGCATTGCCTACGTTTAATCCGGCTTCAATCGCTGCTATTTCTCGGCGTAGATCGGCTACCAATTTTCGTTTCTGCAGTACATGTATGTCAGCATCCAATACATGTTCTTCATTGTTCTCCTCGCCGGATTTCTCGTGATCGCCTCCATTTTGTTCGTCGCCCGCAACAAATCGGTTATTTTGTTCGCGCAGCGTCTCCTGCTCATAAAGAAGCCGCAAGTGGCGAACCGTAACAGAGGTCGGAAATTCAACATGGTGGTCCTGCAGCCACGCAATCAACTCGGTTTCTGTCCGCCATTCCTCCCTTCAAAATTGGAATCGAGAATTCTGGCACTTCACTGGTCAACCTCGTCTTCCGGTAACGGCGTGAACAATCCCACTTCTGATGATGTAAAAAATCAGTGGGGTTGTGTACAAGACACGACCGGTTGACGTAGACTACGTTAAACCAAGTGATGCATTATAATGTCAGGGAAATTCTGTGTGGCTATTATTAGCGTTAAAAGGGTTTCAATTATTCGTGCCGGTCGCTTACCCTTACCGATAGAAGCAGTTTAAGTCACAATATGACGGGTGCGGCTCTTATGGGACATAAGACCAGCGTTTTGAAGCCAGTATGTAAGAAAATTCTATTGTAAGCTCTTGAGATATTATTTGGTGGCCCTGAAAAGGGCCGGTTTGGATTTAAATGATGGACACGGTCACGGTTGCATCGTTTTATGATGGACTATCTTTAAGGCCTAGAAGATAGTTGAGGATCTGTTAGAGAATATAAAATTAATAAATTTATGATAGTTTTACTCATTCTTATAATCATAATCGCTTAACATTACTAAATGTTTATTCGTATGTCACACTGTGCCTGAATGGCCTGCATCTCGGAATTCTCACCATCGCCGCAACCATCAACAATGTTTTGCATCGTTTGGGGATTTCAGTAACGACAGGCAGCGGAGGAAATTTTATAATACGTACATACAAACATATATTTTGATTGATACCTTGTCTCCTTTCCAACATTCACCCTTTAAATACCATACCATTCGGAACATTTGTATACAATCTGAGTTGTAGTATGCTTTTGCATAATTCATCTTCAAAGAATCAAAGATTTGCAACTTGAGCAATTCTGGATTTCAAGGGTAATAATAAACATTGAAATACTCTAGAATTCAAATAACGATAAGATTCGTTATCAGAAAATATCCGACAGGTGGTTTAGTGATTGTTATAAAAACACAATAATCAATTGCAACATTTTCAGATGCGTAAACGTCTCTAAAAATGTTCAAAGTTCAGTAAGTTTTATCAAACAGAAAATAACAAATATTATCTTGCAGTTGTTGTAAGGTTATATACAAGTATATAGGGTACATGTCCCTTGACTCAGGCGATTGTGTAGCGCACGATTACAATTTTAACTATAACTCATACAATAATTTAGCTAGAAACGATATTCAACTAGTTATACCTTTGCTAAGACATGCTTAACAAGGCGTTTGCTGTACTGGACCATGAAAAGTCACCAACTAACATTATTGAGTCGAAAACTTTCGATGGATATGGATATCATTAAGGATTCTTGTTCGGACGAATTTCAGTAAAGTTTGTTTGTTTCATCGCTCCGGGCATTTATTTATATTAACGCTCCGGGCATTCGGCTATATTCGGTATACTATACGGAATATAAAGCTACTTTATAACATCTAAATGACTTTCTCATTTGATCAATCGGCCATTCCATTTCAAAACATTAAAATTCCCACTATATTCATTTAGTTATATAGGTGTTGGTATGAATAAGCCCTTCGAAAAATACACAACCGCTCACTCTTACTTTTCCATTGAAAACTTTTATATTCTACATTTTACTATGTGATGAATACATTAGGCCAAAGTTAGGAATATAAGGTTAAAAAAAGATGGTCTGATTTTATGGATCCGCTGCATAGTACACTGTTGCCACTCCGAAGACAAGAACATCGGAGGTCCACCGTCTGGCCGAGATAAAAATGCTCCACGATCGTTTTAGTGAGTCTATCAATCGGTACAGGGCACGCTGCCTGACATCGGATCACCAGATCATCCGGAATCTAGTTCCTCACCCCTAGGATTTTCAAATTGTAGTTGTAGTTGTAGAATTTGGTTATCAAATTTTAACTAACAATACCCCAAGGGCTGATCTGAATAATTAATTAAAACACATAACACAATAAACACATTAAACACATAAAACACTTAAGCCAAAGCTGAAGAGCCTACTGGGCTAAATCACTTAAAAATTGTAATCAAGTATATAAGACAAAGAATGAAAATAAAAACAAATTTAATAGTAAACTGTTGCCTAGTAACGACTTGGCAAAACCCAATATGACTGCCAATCGACCGAAATGTAAGATAAACTCTTATTCAAATAACTCTCTTAAATTAGAACTTTAATTGATTTATTGATTCATCGCGGGTTGCGCCAACCAGCTAGGAAAATGTTTTCACCGACGGAGAATTGTCCTGCAGTCGTGACGAACAAATCGGCACTAGATTAAATGGCGCACAAACCGAACGAAATATTAATTTAATTCTTATATAAACAACTCCCTGAACTGGATTGGTTGTCCTCAAAAGGACAGATTATTTATTAGTGGGTTTCGCCAACCAGCTGGGTAAAATTTTCCCGACGGCTCGCCCTACATGGAGGCGTTTTTGCAGTTGCGGCGAACGAATCGGCACCATATTAGGCGCACAAACCGAACGAAATAAAAGTTTAATTCTTGTATAAACAACTCTTTTTATTAAATTGGTTGTCCTCAAAAGGACAGATTATCAATTTACGGATTGCGCCAACCAGCTGGCCAACCCTCCATCGACCACCGAACTAAATTTAAGATTAGTTCTTTAATAAACAACTCTTTTATTTTAATTTATTGTCCTCAAAAGGACAGATTATTTCCACCTACTGCTGCTCGCCCCCAAGGACGCTTTCCCCCAAACAGCAGCGTTTTCGAAGTCGCGGCGAAACAATTGCCACAATGAGGTAAGATGGCGGCTTGCACAAACCGACGCGATTGTGCGCCCCCATAATCCGCCATTTTACCTCATCGCGACGATCGCTGTTTGAGAGAGCCTTGGTACATATTACCACCATCTGCTATGCGACCACCAGCTGCCTCTGCGACCAGTTCCGCTGCCGGACGAATGAAGCAGCTGCGACCAGCTGCGACCAGCTGACCAGCTCCGCACAGCTTCAATGCTGCCAAACGACTGAGGCAAAATTTTCCTAAGTGTTCGTTTTACACCGTTCTCAGCTGCATGCGAGACGACATGGAGAGACGAATGACATGATTGGTTAAAGTCTCTCTCTAACACAAAGAAGAAGAAGATGATGCAAGACGTTCCTTGCTTCGATTTGAAATCTGTGATAGGAAATTTGGTAAATTTACTCTGCAAAATGGCATTATAAGACATCACCTTATATTTGCGTTATTTTCAATAGTTTACTATTGTTTGAGAATAATGTTTGACAATTCAATTGGAGCGCGGTAAAATTTCCGACCGATTGACGAAGAAATCATGTAAATCTATCGTGGATTATTTGAGTTATTCGCGTACAAAACGTACGGTTTTTCGTGACGGTCGCAATATTTTAGATTTTCATTTGACACCCTACCCTTGCCGTAAGACGTAGTCTACGTCAAAAAACGATAGACCGTCCCGGGGATTCTTTCTTTTCGGAATAACTTTCACTTTGATTTCACTGGGAGTTTATTTCGATGTTCTTTCGTTAGTTGCTTACAGAACATTGCCTGTTTTATCCTCTTGTACATGTTTATAGCGCCACTCGTCCAGTATCTGGTCACACACCCTCATCATTCATTCGCATAATGAATGCACTCACTTCATTCGTATCACTCGCTCACTCTCTCACACACACACACCAATAAGATTTCGGGAATGGATCTTGATCAATACAGTGTGGCCAATTCATCGATCATTATACCTTACATATTTGTATGACCATAGTTACCTGAAATTGACCATAACAGAAAGCTGCAAAAACCTAAATTTTGAACAATGTTAAGCATATAATGGTAAGACCTCATTTGTAACGTACTCTAAAAGTGTATGTTCTTTCAATTACCTTTTTTCTCAGACTTCGGTTACTCCACGCAGATATCAAAATTTCCCCTACGAATCCGCTTTAACAAATGATATGGCACTTCAAATACGAATGAAATATGTGAAAATATGAAAATGCAATGCTGAAAATTATCAAAAATAAAAATTATTGCTGAAATGAAACTCTAATTTTTGTCGGGTTTCTCATACCTCCGTTCACATGGTTTTAGTAAGCAACAACCATTTCACTGAACACGCTGAGCTAATTATAGACTGGATTCGGAAAAAATGAGACACACAAAACTGATCACCAAAAATTCATTTAAATCGAATCCTTCTCAAATTTTCAGGGATTCAATAAATAGATATTAACTATGTTTTGGCATAGTTTATTTATTGAATTTCCTCCCCCAACCTCAAATATTTCTCTTAACACTGCTCATGAGATCTTGGGTGAGGCTTCCATCTTCCTTACACAATTTCTCCCAGTTTTTCTTCAAAGATTCATCGGATTTGAATGTTTTCCGTTTTTCTTCAACTTCTTCTTCATTATCGCCCAAAACTTTTCAATCGGACGAAGTTCTGGTGTATTTGGCAGGTTCGCCTCTTTCGGGACAACATTAACGCCCATCGATTCGTACCAATCCATTACAGGCTTGGCGTAATGGCACGAAGCGAGATCCGGCCAGAACAGCGTGGAACCACAGTGAGAGCGGAGGAAGGGCAGCAAGCGCTTCTGCAAGCATTCTTCTCGATAAATCTGCCCGTTTATTGTGCCGGTTGTAACGAACGGCTTGCTGTACCGTCCGCACTCGCAGATCGCCTGCCACAACAGGTATTTTTTCGCGAATTTGTCCATCTTTCTTTCGGAACTTTTCCGGAACCTCCATGCGGGACGTATCGACAAAAAGCTTGAAGCCGGGGATTTGTTTTGGTGTCCGCCTTGATATATGTTTCGTCGTCCATGACGAGACAGCCTGGCTTGACAAGCCACTCACGGTACAGCTTCCGCGCACGCAATTTGGCCACCGTGTTTTGCTTGTTTATTTATTTATTTATTTATTTATTATTATTATACTTCATCTGACTATCCGTCTTGATGAATATTAAATATTGATGGGGAAAAGCCTGTGAGCAAGGCGCAAAAACCCCATATCTTCTAATTACATATACATGGAGAACACAAAACTTCTTAAAAGTATACATAACACAAAATAAATTAATAACATGAAAATTCTAATTCGTGGTCTATAAAAGTAATAAAAGTAATTATCCTCAGCACATAAGTCAGGTCTCGTCAAGTCCTCGTCGAACATCCGCCAAAAATTCCGAAAGTCTTCGCTTAAATGTATCAACAGATGCATTGAAGTCGAACAGCAAGTACACCTGGTTGAACGTAGCTGACATAAAGCGGATGGGATCGTGCTGACCATACAAAGCATTGCGAGATTCAAGCATCAAGAAATCACGTTGGCGAAGTATTCGTTCTGGGCGTATATATTCAGCTGCTCAAGGATCCTCGGTGAGTCCATATCGCCAAAAAGAATCTTGGCTACAAAAACAGATTGCGCAGTACTTCTCCTTTATTCAGGGTTTCTATGCCTAGCAATCTGCATCGGTCCTCGTAGTGCGGTAAATTGAGCGGATTTTGCCATGGGAGATCCCGCAGAGCATACCTGACGAATTTACGTTGGATTGATTCAATCCTAGCAATCCAGATCGATTGATAGGGACACCAAACCACAGCATTGGATTCCAGGATCGACCGCACAAGAGCACAATAAAGGGATCGAAAGCATAGGGAGTCACGAAATTCATTTGCTATTTTGAAGATAAATCCCAGCTGTCGGTTTGAACTGGAGATAATATCGTCATAGTGTGATCGAAAGGTAAGAGCTCAAGGTCGAGGATAACTCCCAAATCCCGTACCTGACGAACATGTTCTAAAGGCTGACCGTCGATGATGTAATCAAAAACAATAGGCTCATGTTTTCTGTGGAACGAGATGACGTTGCACTTGTGAATGCTTAGTGTAAGCGATGTTTCTAGAACACCATTCAGCAAAACAGTTCACATAATGTTGTAGTGTAAGGCAGTCTTGAACGTTTGTCACAACCATATAAATTTTTACGTCGTCAGCATAAAATAATCCGGCAAGCTGGTGGCAGCACTGAAGAGAGTTCATTGATGAAATATTAACAGTAGAGCCCCAGGTTGCTTCCTTGTGGCACACCTGATAAATTAGTAAACGGTTCAGAGGATTTATTTCCAATCTTAACAATTGGTTTCCGATCTGCTAGATATGATCTGAACTAGCTGGTCAATGATGATGCGATACCTAATCTATCCAGTCGTTTGAGCAAAATCTCATGATCAACACGATCAAAGCAGATTTCAGGTCGGTATATACAACGTCCACTTGTGTTCCATGATCCATTGCGCGCACGCAGAAAAGTAAATTGGACGAGATTCGTAGATGTTGATCTCTTGGGATAAAAACCATGTTGATCCAAAGAAATGTGGTTCTTACAGGAAGCAAACAGCATATCATTAATGATGATTTCAAATACCTTGGAGCAGGTGCACAGCGACGTTATTCCACGATAATTCTCGATGTTTCGTTTATCACCTTTTTATGCACAGGAACATGATGGAGAATTTCCAGCTGAGGGAAATCTTTGCTGCTGCAAGAGGTGTTGAACAACAGTGTCAAAGGATGAGTCAGAGCATCACAACATCTCTTCAAAATGCATGAAGGGATACCATCATGGCTAGGTGAGGAGGAATATTTCAGTTTGTTGATGGCAGCTACAACGTTCTGAGGAGTGACCTGGACATTTCCTAGTGAGCAGACATCGCGCGGTATTTCTATACATGCATTTTTGACTTGAGCAGGAGATGACGTGGTGTCATTGAAAGCAGACTTGAAGTGTTCAGCAAACAGATTGCACTTATCGGATGCAGTACTGGCGAGATCGTTACGTAGAAACATCTCAACTGGTAATCCATTATCCTTACGTTTGGAGTTCACGAATTTCCAGAAACTTTTAGGATTTTTTCTAAGTTTCTCTTGCATACGTAGAAGTATAACGTTTGTACAAGAAGCAGTTGTAAGTCCGATATCTGCTACTTGCTCGATTGAAAGCCTGCTTAGCGAGTGGGCAACGAACTCTACAGTAATTTCGAAGTGCTCTCGATCTCATACGCTTTAAATGTCGCAGGTGTGTATTCCCCAAGCCGGTTTTTGATTAGGTCTCCGCATAGGGACATAATCAGCGATAATGGTATGCATTATGCGAGTGAAACAACCAACAGCGTCATCAACATTTTCCATGGATTCCAAATTGGACCAGTCCGTACAAAAAGTGCTTCTAGCATTCCTTCAAAATCTGCTCTGCAGAAATCAAAACTCGGTTCATCAAAAACATCTTCAAAATCGATACCTCGAGATACGTTGACTTCGACTATAAATGGAGGATGATCGGCGTCGAGAAGTGATAAAGGTTCCGCAGCAGCAGATAACGTGCATCGCTCGAGTGTCATCTCACATGCCAAAGCTAAATCCAAATAGCGACCGTTTCGGTTGCTGATTGTGTTGATTTGAGTTAAGTTATAAAAACTGAAGCCATCAAGTAACGCAGCACAAGCAACAGAGATGTGCGACTGCAAGGCATCTACAGTAGGATGACCGTTCCTCGAAGAGTCCCAAATTAGGCCAGACTGATTGTAATCACCAAGAAGAAGAAAGTGATCGTTGGCCCCAACGTTCGAGATAACTGCTCCAATAGAATCAATATGGTTTGCTATGCTGCTTAAATCAGCTTTTCGGTTAGGTGGAAGATATATAACTCCGATGCTAACGGAACAGTTAGGTAATTTCAACTTTACCCAAAGCTGCTCGAGTGAAACATTGACAGGAGTTGGATCAATGCAGCAATTCAGATCGGCTGATACAGCAATCAGTACACCACCGCCACGAGACTTTTGGCTGTTTGTTTGGCTGCGGTCGTTTATGAAGACGGTATAGGCATTTCCAAATAATTGCGATGAAAATATTTGCTCATTTAACCATGTCTCAGTAAATACGATGACATCATACTGTGATTCAGAGATAGCGAGAAAAACGTCATCAATTTTTGTCCGTAAACCTCGTACGTTCTGATATAATACACTCAACTTATCGTCGATACCGCTGTTCACTATTTTATTGCAGATCGCTGGCGGGAATGGCTCGACTACGGTGAGGGGATCGAGGGCTTCCACAATACTATTCTCGGTGCGTCCCGGTATTCGGCTAACACTAGTTGTTTCTTGAGGTGCTGTTTTCAAACTTCCTTGAAATAAGCTGGAATCGGAGAGCGAATCAGGTCTTGTCGAGCTTGTAGGAAAGTTGTACTTGCCTGTAGTTGCGTTTTGGAAGACCCTCTCCCCACACCCATACGTAGGGCCGGGACGGCTGCGGTCGCTGGCGGGAATGGCTCGACTACGATGGGGGCTCAAGGGCTTCCATAGTGCTGAGTTCCGTGCGTCCCGGTGTTTGGCTTAAAAACCATGCGTGTGAAGGTGCATCCAAAACCGGTAGAAATATGCTGGAATCGGAAAGCGAATCAGGTGTTGTCGGGCTAACAGCAAAATCGTACTTGCCTGCAGTAGCGTTTTGGAAGACCCTCTCCCACACCCACACGTAGGGCCGGGACGGCTGCAGGTCGCTGGCTGGAATGGCACGACTACGGTGGGGGGATCGAGAGCTTCCATTACACTAAATTCGGTGCGTCCCGGTGTAAAAACAAGTGGTTGAATGTCATAACGTGGAGCATCAAATCGTTTTCCTTTGCAAATTATTAACGCTGCATCGCAACTACCGGTGGAGTACCCGTTGTTGGCGTCAGAAATATAGCGGAGGGCTTCGAAATTTTTGAGTTGAATATTCCTCAAACTCACGGAACATTATGCCTTCCGGCCAAGTCGAAGGGTCAAGCGCGTTTGTCTTCAGTGAAGGGTCCAAACCAATTTTGAAGGAGATGAAGGTCATGTTGCTTGTATCTCTCCCTTTGGCCACCAGTTTGATAACCTCTGGGTCTTGGGTCAAATCAAGGTTTGCTCGAATCAATGCCAAAATTTCCTCGTTGGTGACATCAGGACGTATTCGAGACAAATAGAGCCAAAATTTGTTCACTGGTTGAGCGGTGATTGAAACGGATACTGTATTCTGGTCAACATGCTTGGAACCAGATTGACATTCGAACGCCTTTTGCTCTAAATCAGGTCCACGAGGTCGTTTGGCAGCTCGAGTTTGTCCGATTTGGGGCCATTGCCTGATCGCTGGTGATTGCATACACGGTTCGGGCTTATGCGATAACAGCTTTATCTCCGTATGTAAACTACTGATTGCCTCAGTGAGATACACCAACGGAGATTTTTCATCAGCCGCCTTAGTAATAGAACGGAGATGTGAATTTTCAAATAGCTCAGCACATTTATCGCACATCCAAAACAAGTTTTTGCGATGCGGCGTGAAATAGCCTAAAGTGCCCGTGACACATTTGAACATGTCATATGGAACATGCCACCGCAGTATCCTCGGCATGTGACAAATTCTATGCCAGTAATCGCTTCATCGCACTTGGCGCAATTTTTGATTTCACTCATCGCTACACACGTGGTTTATCGTAATCGCCTTAAAGTATGTACACGCAATACAGCCACAACAGCACAACGGGGACGGAAATTTACTCCAAACAATAACAATGGTGACGATTATTTGCCAGAAGATAAAAGGCAAACGAATGAACACGATGAAACGATGAAACTGCAAATTTCGAATGGTACGGCACATACAATGATCGATGCTATCAACAGTTCGACACCAAACAATCAATTATATCACTTCGTCAACAAATAAAATCGAACAAGTGTCGAAAACACAACTTAAATTGTAAAATCGAAGGCGCGAAACAAAGCACAGCTAGCACACTCAGAATGTTACGGAATTGTCAGTCCAGTTTGGCGCCATTCTGACCTTAAAAACACGTAGCCCAGCCCGCATCATGGTCTGCTGGATGAATCACTTCGACGAATTGACCTTTTTGGCCACGGCTCGGATGGAAAGGTTTGGGTTATTCTTAAAGTACTGCCTTATCTTCCGCGCCTTCTCTGGGTATTCCGTTTTCGGTTTTCGGCCGCTTCCAGCGTGCTGCTCGATGGTTTTCGTCCCCTGGAACATCTTCACAATGCAGGACATGGTGAAATGGTGGATTCCAAGCCTTTTGTCGATCCATCTGTGCGACTGACCAGGATTATCG
>JASCZW010014728.1:0-22240 GCA_034211315.2 Aedes japonicus
CAAGCCATGCATTGCGTTTCGAAGGCAAAGCATTGCATGGCGTAGGTTGAGAAATCACTCTCTGAAGGGAGGGCTCCCATACAATGAAACACAAATTCTTACTAACACTGAGAATTATCCAGATACTAAACACAAAACGTATCTTCGCGTTGCGCTACGCTTGATAGTATCTCCCTGTTTGATCAACAAAAAAAACATCTGAAAAAACTATAAGGCTAGTCATATTCGTCTCCTTCTTCATTTGCCAGCGTAGCAAGGCACGCAATGGGTTCAGCTATATGTACAATGACCACGTTCATCGATTCTGAGCCTAGCTGCGAGAGAGAGAGAGAGCTGATGATATGCCTTCTCCGGTACACGCGATTAAATGCAAAATATAATACAGCAAATTTGAGGAATCTTCAGCTGGTAAGATACCGATTGCTTCCTAGAGGATGTTTTAAAGTTTCAAATGATTGTTACGTCTGGTTATCAATCATGATTTGCTATCGAATCATGTTTCAATAGATGCACTTATGACGTAAAGAATAAAGAATAATCTGAAATGCATGAGTTTTGTGATCTATTTCCTAACACCGATTAAATGGTGACCCTGACAATAAACTTACCCTGCATATTAAATTATCACGAGCCAAAACGACTGCAATTTACTATGAGCTGCATATATTCATTCCATAACGAACATAATTACAACACAACAACTTGGCAAACTTCGTCTGTCTGACATTCCCACCAGGCCAATTGCATTAACAAATCATGTGCGTATACTTCATAAAGAAGTTTCATTTCGGGAATGACTTACGCACCATCATCATGGCGAGTTACGTTGTTCGCGTTATCTGAAAACGCACTTCCAAATCCTATTTCCAGGAGATCTAAAGATGTTTCAAAGATCACGACATTGCTCTGTTCATATAAGATACCAAAATAAGTTATAGTACTAGAAAATCATATATGTGACTGCCTTCCTGCTATGATTTTGAACATTACATATCAGGTGTTACTTGCTGTTCCATGCAGAGCCTGAAGGACCATTAGCCAGATCTGACTTCATGATTTCACTGTTACGTCCAGTCAATGAGATCTACATCTCGATTACATACTGTTCATTCATCGAGATTGCCGCCACTGTGCTCAACACGGCATAAGGAAGGCCCAAAGAATAATGATTGAATGATGAGGCGAGATTACGACTCGAATGAAATTCGACTATCATCCATCTCGATGAAATCCAAGATTCTTCGACACTTTGATGATTGTGAATGCTACCATCGCCCAAATCTCATCAATTTAACACAATACATCATACTACGAAAAATATGTTCGTTGGCGGTCGATCATAAATATCGCCTTCCATATCTCCATTATTTGCAGCGAGTCCATTGCCTGAATTGAACAATGAGATGAGGACCCATGCTGCGATGATATTGATCATGAAAGGAAAATGATAAATGACGACTCTTAGAAGCTCCCAGAGATTACGAGAAAATATTTATATGTTTACTGACATCTTCAGAGTTAAATAGCCTATAGAACTGACGACGGCAGCACATTGATCTGCGTTACTGCATAAATTCTACATGCAAAGTGTATTGTCATTCAGGATGATATCGAAACATGGATCTGAAGCTTCATGATTGGCGCAGTAAATTTCATTAAATATACCAGTGTTCAGCTGATTTAATAATGATCCGTCAGTGAAGAAAGTTTATGGAATCAATTTGTAATAAATCTTCTTGAAGCTAATATCACAGAGCACATAGACGATGATGCTTCCAGATTCCATGGACTTACTACGGGATAACAAACGAAATCAGTCCACAAAGTTGAAGGTTAAACAATTACTGGGAATATCATGCGGGCTGCCGATCCTCTGCAGTTGCGTACAAGCAGAATAGTCATGACGCGAGCTTCGAGGATTCAACTCGAGAAGATATTCAAAGTTCTTCGACAGGGTTCAGACATCGAGAGTTGCCGAAGCGATAATTCTGAAACCCGACTCGAGAAGCGTAGCAGCATGCCAGCCAGCTAATTTCAAAATCCTCATGGCATGGGTCGAGCCAATGCACTGAAGGCACGATACTGAATACGTTCCAGTTTCGATTTATCGAGCCGCTGACTGAAAAAACAAAACTGCCAGCTCCCATAACTGACCAAATGTTGTCCGAACAACGTTGCAATCTGCGGATTGCACTTCAATTGCGTCCAAGGTTGAGAAAGCTTCGACTTTCAGATGACATTTCACTTGTTTCCTCAATGTTGGGATCTCCAGGTGCACTAGGAAACGAACTGCACTCAAGATATCTGAAGCTGACATAGAATGACTATCGGTTTACTAGTCTCTGAAGCTTCGGCTGCGCTGGGCCATGCTTCAGAAAATCATTAACTTGCTCTCTCCATAGAGAATTTCGATACCTTCGAGAGCTCATAGATTAAATGTTCATGGTATCCTGTAACTTGCAGACGGAAGACATCATTTACTGTCATCTGCAAGTTGTCTCATTTACATGTTACTGAGACAATTGTCATCGTTCCTGACATAAAATTATATTGTGGTTTAAATGATGATCTGCATGCAGCTAAATCGAAGTTGCAGAGGTTCCGAGAGAAGCTCATATTGCTCTTTCGACTGCACAGTACAGGACCACTATCCACGAATTGTTGCCGAGCCTATCCGGTTACTACAAATGATAGGATTACAATATTATAATGAATCAAAGTCACCGAGCATTTTCATCCATCTGCCAGAGTAGTTCCTCGATCTCGTTGTCCGCAGCCTGGTCATTACAGTTCAGCATCCGCGTTTCTCTGACGCACGAGGCTCTTTGCTGCGTTCGAGAGCCAAGGTGTATACTCGAAGCGCTCAAATAACGTCTCGAGCTGAGTTGCGCTAATCATGATCAGGCTGAAGCTATAGGCCATTCTTCCAGCGGAGAAAGACGACCATTGCCATTACAATTTATCTATTCTGTCTTGAATCCCTGTTCAATCGATGGTCAAGTTGTGATCATGACGCTTCGATTTGATTCAGACGGATTAACCTGCAAGGTTAATGAAATTTTATAGCTAAAGGACACATCTTCGAGATCTTGAATCACTATCAATCATACATGCGCAATCCAACGATACGAATTACGAAATCAGTCGCGAGGTCTTACTGCCAATTGAGGATGACTATCAGTCGCGTACTTCCTTTCCATTGTTAAATAACTACATTGAAGTTGTCATTATATAACAACATCAGGAAGACTGGTTGTCATCCCATTGCTCACTACCAGCCTGCCCATCCTTATTAATCACCTGAAGAAGAACGTTGTTATCGGTTTGCCTATTTATTGAGGATTCAGAGGAATGTACACAGCAGCTACGCAAAATTACTTAATAACAGCTCCCGCGACACCCTTCAATTGAATTGTGGAGGAGTACCCTATAGAAGAAGGAAGACTTGATCTTCAAAGTTAGATGGCTCTCCTCGGTTCATAGTAAGGCAGCAGATTCCAAGCATTGGTAAATGCAAACTTCACTCGAGAGATTTTATTTTCTGTTATAACTTCCAGATATTACAGCATTGAGGACACAAAGTGTTTTGTCGCCTAATTTCACCACACAACAGGCCGGATCGCGTGATGATGAGGAGTTAAATTGTTATACAGAATTGCACGCCGAGAGACCAATTCCCGATGAAAACCTTCACAGAGCATTTGTCATAACACTTAACGAACATTTGATGATAAATGTCATTTATCTACGTTCCTCTCTTTGCTATGCATTCAGTTTCGCTCCAGATTATCTACTGCTCAAATCTCAAAGGGGTTCCTGATTAATTTCACAGTACACTCATTACACCACAGCATGAATACCTGATTGCCGCAAAGGAGGAGGCACTTGATCAGTCAATTGCCTCCAAAGCATTAGCCGAACACGCATTATCGCAAGTAACATTGAGAGATTCTCCGTGGATTCTCGGTTTGCATTTACGGCTATAAAAATGTTCAAGATTCGGCACATATATTATAACATGTGCGCTAATTAAGATACAATACGTCCGTACATCATTTGATAGATACACATTAATCAGCTATTAAGTCGACGAAGAGAATCTCCTCAATGTTGTTTAGGATTCCAACGCATCGTTCAGTTTGCATTATTAGACACTGCTTTTATATATCGTACTTCGAGTGAATCATGATGATACTTCGATATCATCAAATGAGCTCAGCCGAACAAGGGGCTTCTGTTCAAATCGGCGTAACAGGAATTTTCGATAACGCGGGAAGAGTTTGTCTCGCGTATTAATATTTAATTCAGGTGAATTCCGGATTTTCCTTCTTCGTTATATGGCTTTGCTACTGAGCGTACATCAGCATTGTAGAAAACAGTCCAGCCAGAAAGACTCACACACAATTTCACACAAATAAAAATATCTCAGGAGAAAACAAAATCCATCTTATATTTTACATTGACGGTACAGGTAGCGCGATTATGCGCCGCGCGTGGTTAGACGAGTGCGGTCAACACGATGAAATGAGACGATGATGATACGATACGTTCGGCGGCGAGCTGGCAACAACACGTCGCCACACGATGGATTACGCGTGCGCGTTTGCTGGATGAGCGCTGATGATCACTCATTAACATTCTCGCACCACACCGATCACCACGAAAACTTGTTTCAAGGTAAATAACACAGTATATCAAATCCATGGAGATGGAAGACACGAGCTCACTGCCATTCACCGAGGATGACCAGCGCCAGTAAATATCATTCTCGATCCAACTCCAACAAACACAGAAGGTATAATTAACAGGTTTCAGTTCAGGTACGGTACCGCTCTCTGGGCTTCAAAGATAGCTTCATAAAGATATTTAACAGGGTTCATTTACGACACGTGTCATACAATTTTATACGTTTGTGAATCAAACCAAAATTTAGTGTGCGTCATACATTACGCAAAAATCAAAAGAAAGCCATCGATTTGGAGATCTGATGCAAATTGAATGCATCTTCATTGACAGACTCCATCAAATTTTCTACAGCAACATCCGGCACAGTTCCTTCAGCCTTCTCCATCACGATGTCCCTCCGTCTTGACTTCCTGCCTTCTCTATTCCACATCATTACACTAGCACACTCTGGCTGTAGGCCCGATTGTTAGATGATTCACAGTTCCTGCATAAAATCGACAGAACTGTCTCACACACTAGCAGACACTTTAGAACAGCGGCACGATGCCAAATCTGTCAAAATACGGAGCCTTGTCACATAAAGACGCCGAGGCTAATTGTGATCTGCAGATCTACTGTTCAGTTCAGCACGATGTCCGCCAGTTATTGCTATAATACAAACGAGATATCTGGAGCAGAATCCTATCTTCATCTCCAAATCTGTCGTCCACATAGAACTTCATTACGGCGAAAACTCCAACTACTGAATCTGTAACGTAATTACATACGTCTTCAAGGTCCAGGCATCATATCTCGTCAAGATCCTTCGTAGTTTAGACTGAGTTTGTCGATTACATACTGTCGCGGTTTGTGAAGTTCTGCGCCTTGTATATGTAGTCCAACTCTCTTCTGCATTCCTGACGAGTTTCCAGGATACGCCGATCTGAACATTTGTTTCATTGGGATTTGCTTTAATCATTGGCCATTCTTTCAGTCTTTGTTCTTAGATGTCCCGGTTTTCTTCCATTTCCTTTGCCGTGGTTCAATAGTTTCAACATTTGGAGACGGTTGAATGGCGAATGTTCGAGCCTTTCCAATTGATACAGAGGACAGGTACAGGCAGTTTCGGGAAAGACCACTTGACTGCTACCACTCGTTGAATGACTTCGAGCCTGATACATGTAAACAATACACATCAATGAGAAGGCAGGAGAATTTGGTTGATTTTACTCAATGGCAAAGCTGCCCTGCCGGCCAATTAAAAACTGCCCCACTAGCTCTAATTAGAATGCCTATACCCTGGAAGCCGATTTCAATAGTCATGCATCACGCTTCTGACAGTCATAAATTGACCCACACGTAATTTCCACCAGCAAACCTGGGCCATCTTTATATTACATCTAAATATTCAATGATATTCATCACGAATATCATCTGAATATAACAGCGAATATAACACTTTCATACAGTTAGCTAGTTTAATTGTTTACATTGTGCCAGTAGAATTTGTCAAGATTTCTCAATTTATCATACATCATATTCATGAATTTCTGCTGCTGAACATAAGACGGTATATTTATCCACAGCAGAAATGACATTTGGTTGTATACTGGGGATGACTCGTCCATATTCATGGCAGGATCGATTTACCAGTTGCCACTGTTAAATAGGACCATCTCACATATGCGGGGAGAGTTGCGCTTGACGTCAACGTCACCTTCTGAGACGCAAGTATCTGCTCAGCCAGTCGTTACGTTCAGCGTCAAATACTTCTCAGCTGTTCCTTCACTCGACTTCAAGCATGACACGTCTGTTTGCCCGAGCACTTTCAACGCTGCCCACTAACCTGTCATCTAAGACGCCATAATGATTTATTCATTAATTTCGTCTTCCTCTTCATTTCTGGGCCAATTTTCATGGTCAGGCATTAGCATTGTCGGGCAAATCACTCGACATCTGCTGGCTGTCTTCCAGAAGGGAGAGTGATGTTGTGGCTACATTATGGCGGATCCATTTCTGCATTCCACAGAGCTGACGTAATTACTTGACTGTTTCGACATCGCTGCTGTAAATCAACGATAACACGTCACCTGATTGCGCACGTAGGCCGCTACGACAGAGTCCATGTTTAGTTCCTAGACAGGATCACAAAGAGGCGCAAAGAAGACCATTAACTGTCAAAGACTGTTTTATTACAGTTTGATAACAATTTGCTTCACTTCTGTACGAGTTATAAAGAGCAAGTATAGTTTGTTATTTGGCGGCAAGGCTAGTATTACTGTTTCTTCACTTTTCGTTTGTGACACCATACTAAATTCTCTATTTACATGGAAAACCGTTGCGTTCTGCTGATTTTGCGCCAGTTATTCAGTTATCGCATATTATAAAATAGTCAAGCTGATTAACTAAGCAAATCGATGTTCAAAAGTGACAGCTCTATACTGAGCCTTCCTCTGAAGCGTGTTATCAATCAAATTCAATGAAATCTATCAATTAACGTTTGTTGATTTATAAGGTTCATTTCCCGAAAGAAATGCCTTTAATTACTAGTTTTCAATGGGATTATTGCAAACATATTCATTGAGATGACTTAGCACGTAAATTTATAAAAGTGTCACTTCGAGCTGGCAGGTCCGTCCTAGGTTGTTCACTATTATATCTACCAAACATTTTTTATACCAATACCAGTTTTTGATTAAAAAAAATATGAATGATAATAAATGTCGTTGGTGGGCCTTGGTCAGGTGAACTAACCTAGGACAAGGACCCGCCAGCTCAGAGAGATGACCTTTTATGAATTTACGATTGCTAGGATACGAGGGGTCGCTCGCTCAATGTTGCCAGATATGTTTACACAGTAATCCCATTGAAACTAAAGTAATTAAAAACATTTCTTTCGGGAAATGAACCTGCATCAAACTAAACGTTAATTGATAAGGTTTCATTGAATTTGATTGATGCTTACGCTTCAAATTCTGCTGTGGGGAGAAGGGCTCAGTATAAGAGCTGTCACTTTTTTTGAACATCAGTTTTGCTGGTTGATCAGCAATCTTGGTTTTACTGTATGCATTGCTGAATAAACAGCACAAAAAATCAGGCAAAACTTTTGCTGTTTTCTTTCAGCAATAGAAATTTGGTTATGAGTTGTACACAAACGAAAAAGTGAAAAAGCAGTGGCTACTAGCAACATCGCCAAACCAACAACAAACTGCCTGCTTGTAACATAACTCGACGGAGGTGGTAGAGGTGATTGTCAAAGCGACCAATAAAAAACGGTCTTTTTTGACAGGTTAATGGTCTTGTTTTTGCACTAACAGCTGGCAGGTCCTGTCCTAGGAACTAACCTGTGGACTACCAATCGTAGCAACCCTACGATGCACAATCAAATTGACAGTGTTATCAGTTGATTAACAGCAGCGATGTCGAAAACAGTCAAGCAATTACGTCAGCTCAACCGGAGTGCAGAAGATGGACATCCGCCGCAGGTGGCCAATCCGGCATTTACAACATCCTCTCCTTCTGGAGAACAGCCGAGAATGTCGAAGTGAATTCCAGTTGCCCGACAATGCTATGCAACCATAAAGTGTAGCAGAAGCTGAAGAGGAAGGCCAAGTGTGGTCCATCGTATAGCGTCTTGGGCCGACAGGTTGGTGGAACAAGCAAAACGTTGAAGAAGTACTCGGGCAAGGTAGACATTGTCATGCGGAATCGTCAGTCGAGGCTGAAAAGAGGAGGAACAGCTGAAAGTGAGAAACATCTTTTAGGCGAATCCTATTTGACGCTGGACGGCAACGACTGGGAACCAGGTACTTTACGTCTCAAGAAGGTGAGCGTTGACGTCAAATATATCTCCCACGCCAAGTATCTGAAGATGGTCCTATTGTGACAATTGGCAACAGTCAGAATCCGATCCTACCATAATATGGACGAGTCATCCCCAGTGCTGTAAAATGTCATTTCGTGCAATTGGATAAATATACCGATAACTATGTTCAACAGCAGAGTTCATGAATATGATGTATGATTAAATTGAAGATCTTGACAAATTCTACAACTTTGTCAAACAGTGCATTGCCCTAACTGGTATATAGAAAGTGTTATATTCGCTGTTATATTCAAATGATATTCATTCATGAATATCATTTGAATATTCAGATATTGCACTCTCACGTCTTAGGTTTAACAATTAGAACAATACATTGTGAATCAAATTTATGAAACTAATCAAGCAGCACATTTGATGCATACGAGCTATTGTGAAAATCAGCTTCAGGCAAATTTAGAGCATTCCCAACTAACAATTAGAGCTGATTAAAAGCTTTAAAGGGCGAACACGAAATTATTGCGACACATTCAACAGGGCATAACTTTTTTACCATTGGGTAAAAATCAACCAAATTTTGCACACTTTCTCATTGATGTGTATTGTTTACATGCTGTCAAACTCGAAGTCATGTTTTTCGATTCAACGAAAATGGAGGTGAACCAACGCGAGTCGAGAGAACAAATTCTTTCCAAACACCTGGAATTTCCTGACCTGTCGCACCGGCAGTTGGGAAAAATGTTGAACATTCACCATTCAACCGTCTCCAGAGTGTTGAAGCGGTTCCAGGAGCAGTTGACGTTGGACCACGGCAAAGGAGCTGGAAGAAAACCGGGACCGGAGAACAAAAGACTGAGGGAAAGGTGAAGCGGATGATTAAAGCAAATCCCAACGTCTCAAGCCGTGTTTTGGCTAAAAAGATCGGCATGTCGCAGAGCTTCGTCCAGAATGCAAAGAAGAGAGTTTGACTACATACATATAAGGTACAGAACTTCACAAACCGCGATGAGCGGCAACAATCGACGGCTAAAACTCGGGCACGGAAGCTCTCACGAGAAGATGCTGACAAAATATGGCTGCACTGTGTGATGGACGACGAAACGTATAAAAGCCGATTTTAAGCAAATTCCGGGGTTGGAGTTTTTCACCGGCAATAGAAAGTTCTATGTGGACGACAAATTTAAGAAGATGAAAATGTCGAAGTTCGCCTCCAAATATCTCATTTGGCAGGCCATCTGCTCTTGCGGACTGAGCAGTGAGCGCTTTCGTGACAAAGGGCACAGTAAATGGCGAGATCTACAAATCTGAGTGCCTCGAGAAGCGTCTTTTGCCGTTCTTGCAGCAACACGACAAAGCTCCGCTATTTTGGCTGGATTTGGCATCATGCCACTATTCTAAAAGTGTCCTGGAGTGGTATGAGGCCAATTCTGTCCATTTTGTTCCAAAGAACATGAATCCGCCAAACTGTCCGGAGCTACGCCCGGTGGAGCAGTACTGAGCAATGATGAAGCGGGAACTTCGGAAGAGCAAGAAGACAGTCAAAGACTGAGAAGGACATGTTAAGAAAATGGAAAAAAAACTGAGAAACTGGTACCGGATGACACTGTAAAGAATTTGATGGAGGGCATCAAGCGAAAATGCGTTCAATTTTACACTCAAGGCTCCATCGATTAACTTTTCTTTTGATTTTTTACGTAAATATATGTATAAAACTACCCTAAAATTTTGGTTTGATTCTAAACATTATAAGAAAATTGGCATGACATTTTCGGTGTCGCAATAATTTCGTGTTCGCCCTTTATAAGCTATCTTTTAGCTTAAGAAGCTAATTTTCGGCTGAACAAGCTGTTATACAACACGCAATGTTTGTTGGGTTGGATCGAAATGACTATTTACAGCACTGGTCATCCCTCAGTGCACAAGTAAACAGTGAAGCTCGTGTCTTCCGTGCTCCATAGCTTTGGCTCTTCACTGTGTTATTTACCTTGGACTGCAGTTTTCAGTGGTGATCGAGTGCAATTACGGAAATAATTAGCAAGTGATCATCCATTTTGCATCGCATCTCCACTTGGCACGCACACCAGCAGTCCATCGTGTGTAGCGTGCATTCGTTCATTTGCCAACCACCACCGAACAGTATCATCATCATCATCGTCATCATTTTCATCATTGTTGACCACCTCGTCTAGCCACGCGGCCACACATAGTCGCCCGGCTGCAGCAGATCAGCAATAAATATAAGATAAGTTTTTGTTTCTCTCTCTCCTGAAAAATTATTTTATTTTGTGTGGTGTGTGTGAGAAGTCTTTCTAGCTTTAGTTTGTTTTTCTGTGTTTGATTGTACACTCAGTAGCAAAAAAGCCATACAAAATAACGAAAGAAGGAAAATCAAATTCCACCTGGAATTCGTAGTACTAACTACACCCGGGACAAACTCTTCCGGGGACATCGAAAATTCCTGTTGCACCGATTTTAAGAACAGAAGCCCCTTATTCGACTGAGCTGTTTTCATTTGATGACATTATCGAAAGTATCATCATATTCCTCGAAATTTTTGACCCTCATAAAAGCATTGATTGTTCTAACAATGCAAGCTGAACGATGCGTTAGGTCCTAAGTAACATTGATAGATTCTCTTCGTCGACTTTCTCTTGCGTTAATGGTGTATCTATCAAACTGATGTTTTTGACGTATTGTATCCTTAATTATACTTTATATTATCGTACTGTATGTTCAAAATACTTGAACAGGTTTTAACATAGCCGTAGGAATGCAAAGCGAAAGTCCACGAAGAGAGTCTCTCAATGTTACTTAGGACCTAATGCATTGTTCAGCTTGAATGCTTTTTGGAGGCAATTGACAATCAAGTGCCTCCTCCTTGCAGCAATCAAATTCATGCATTGGGGATTGGCTTCGAAAGCTCTCAAATTAATACCTGTGGAAGTGAATCGAGAACACTAAGTTTGAGAGCTTGGTAAATAATCTGAGCAAGCTTGGATACGCCTTAAAGAAGAAGGAGAACGTTGCGAAATAAGTAACATTGTAAAAATGTTCAGATTTAAGTGTTGCGGTACAAAAATATACAATGAAGGTTTTCATCAGGGTGAGTCTCTCCGGCGATACAATTCTGCTCTCTTTGGTGCTCCTCAGAGATCACTCACACGATCCGGCCTGTTGTGTGGTGAGGGTGCAAACGACAAACACTTTGGTGTCACTCAACTTGTGATATCTAGAAGAGAGTTGCAACAAAATAAAAATCTCTCGAGTGAGTTTGCATTTGCCAATGCCCGGAGTACCTTTTCACTACGCACCCTGCTTGAACCGAGGAGAATTGCATCCCTGCTTTTGGGAATCAAAAAGTGCTACTTCTTCTATAGAGTGAATTTTCCTCCAATTCCAGGTATTGAAGTTGTCGCAGGGAGGCTGTTATTAAAAATAAAAGCCTTCGCATTGCTTCTGTGTACATTCCTCCTAGATCCTCAATAAACCAAAATCAACTTTCAGATATTTGTTTGGTTCTTCCTGCTTCGAGGTTGATTATGGGATGAACAGGCTGGTGAGAACTGTAGGATGACAACCGGTCTTCCCTGATATTTGACCTCTGTGACAACTTCAATATGACAGTTCTTAACAATGGAAAAAATTACACGTTTGGCTGGTCCATCCTCAATTGGCAGTACATAAGACCTCACATTTGGTTCGTAATTCATTATCGTTGGATTGCACATGTATGATTGATAGTGATTCAAGATCTCCAAGGTGGTGATCACTTGCCCATAAAAATTTCGATAGCCACAGGGTTTAATCCGTCTGAATCCATCAACGTCGCGTATGATCTAACCCGTTACATCGATTGAACAAAGTTCAAGACAGAAATAGATGAAGCCTTAATGGCAGTATTAGGTCTTTCTCCGCTGGAAGAATATAACTTTCTCTTCAACCTGATCTTGAATAGCGCGCTTCAAGCTCAAGACGTGGAACATTTGAGCACTTCGAAGTATACACGGCTCTCGAACGCGAACTTTAGAGCCTCATCAAGGTCAAGAAACGCAGATACTGGCGAAGACTGCGTAACCGAACTGCGAACAACGAGATCGAGGACTACTCTGGCGAATGGATCCACAAGTTCGCACGAAAATGGCTTCTCGGATATCAAGGGGGCTTTTGATTCAGTATATGTATATGTATGTATATGTATATGCTTTCAGATAAACTCCACGCTTTTGGCTTTTCTTCATTAATGAATAATTTTTTGTACAATTTGCAGTCAGAGAAACATATGAGCTTCTCTCATGGAACCTCTACAGCTTCCCGATTTAGCTACATGCGTCTCCCCCAGGGATCATGTTTAAGCCCCCTTTTGTAAAATTTTTATTTCAAAGACATTGACAATTGTCTCAGTAACAACTGTAAATTGAGACAACTTGCAGATGACGGCGTAGTGTCTTCCGATCTGCAAGGACCCTTACAGGATACCATAGACAATTTGTCTACTTGAGCTCTCGAAGGTATCGAATTCTCTATGGAGAAAACAAGAGTTGGTAGTTTTTTCTAGAAAGCATAACCCAGCACAACCGAAGCTTCAAATTTGGGGTAAGCCGATAATTCATTCTATGTCCTTCAAATATCTTGGGGTCTGGTTCGTTTCTAAGTGCACCTGGAGATCTAACATTGAGAAGCTAAAGTGAAAATGTCAGCAAAGGATCAACTTTCTCTGCACAATTACCGGGACCTGGTGGGGAGCACATCCGCAAGATTTTTTAACGTTGTTCCGGACAACGATTTGGTCGGTTATAGAATACGGCAGTTTTTGTTTTCAGTCAGCGGCTCGGTCGCACATCATCAAACTGGAACGTATTCAGTATCGATGCCTTCGGATTGCGTTTGGTTGAAAGCACTCGACCCATACCATGAGTTTTGAAGTGCTGGCTGGCATGCTGCCACTCTCGGATCGGTTTTCAGAATTATCACTTCGGCTTCTGACGATGTCTGAACCCTGGTCGAAAACTTTGAATATCTTCTCGAGTTGAATCCTCAAACTCGCGTCATGACTTTGTCCTACTTGTACACAACACAGGATGTCAGCCCTTTGCCGAATATTCCCAATAATGTTTGCTTCTCCAACTTTGGCAATTTGGTTCGTTTTGATTTATCCATGAAGTAGGAGCTCCATGGAATCCCAGAGCATCATCGTCCTATGATTGCTCCTGTGATATTAGCTGCAAGGTTTGGCCAAATTGATTCCACTAAAACTTTCTTCACTGACGGATCATTGGTAGAGGAGTCAGCAGGCCTTGGTATATTTAATGAAATTTACTGCGCCAATCGTAAACTTCAAGATCCATGTTCCGTATATGTCGCTGAATTAGCGGCAATACACTTTACGCTAGAAATTGTTGCCTTATTAACACCAGATCAGTATTTTATTTTCACGGATAGTCTCAGTTCTATAGAGGCTATTTGCTCCTTGAGGTCGGTAAAGCACTCCTCGTATTTTCTCATGAAAATACAGGAGCTTCTAAGTGCGTTATTTTATCATTTTCCTTCGCGTTATTTTATCATCACCTTTGTATGGGTCCCATCTCATTGTTCAATTCCAGGCAATGAGAAAGCGGACTCGCTTGCAAATGTGGGCGCCATGGAAGGCGATATTTATGATCGACAAATCACCTTCAACGAACTTTTTACTATTTTTCGTCAACAATCACTCGTCAGCTGGCATTATAAATGGAGTAAAGGAGATTTGGGCGATGGTAGCATTCTATCATCCAAAGGTGTCGAAGAAATCTTGGTTTCGAGGGATGGATGTGGGTCGAGATTTCATTCGTGTCATGTCTCGCCTCATGTTCAATCATTATTCTTTGAACGCTCATTTATACCGTGTTGGGCTGAGCGGCAGCAATCTCAGTGAATGTAGACAATGCTATCAGGATGTAGATCTCATTATTTGGACATGTGCTGAGCATCGTGGAGTCAGATCTGAGCTTAATGATTCCCTTCGGGCTCTACGTAGACAATCCAAGTAACACAACTTGTTATGTAATGTTCAAAAATCATCTTTAGGAAACGGTCACATGTAATTTTCTAGTACACATAACTTATTTTTGGTATCTTATATGAACAAAACAGCGCAATAGATCGATCTTTTTGAAACATCTTTAAGGTCACACAAGAAGTAGGACTAAGAATACGTTTTCGAGATACTTTGAATAACATGCTTTCACCATGATGATGGTTATAATTAAGTCATTCCAAAGTAAAAACTCTTGCAGAAACACATACACATGATTTGTTAGTCTGAGTGACTAACTAGTTAGAGAATGTCAAACAAACAGAAGTTTACAGAGATCGTTAAGATTGTTGTGATTGTGAAAATTATGTTCGTTTATGGAATGAATATATACAACTCATAGTAGAAAAATTACAATCGTTTTTGGCCAAATCGATAATTTAATATACAGGGTAGGGAACGGTTTAATCAGGGGTCACCATTTTAATCAGTTGTTAGGAAATAGGTCTAAAACTCATACATTTTTCAAATTATTTCTCTTTTATTGCTACGATCATAAGTTCCACCTATTGGGCTTATGATTTGATGCTTAAATCATGATTGATAACCAATTTATTACTGTCATTTTGAAGCTTTAAAACACATCCTCTAGAAAACAATCAGTGTCTTACCAGCTGAAGAAGTTCCCTCAAATTTTGCCTTTGTGTATTTTGCATTTAATCGCGTGTACCGGAAGAGCATATCTTCATCAGCTCTCTCTCTCTCTCTCTCACAGCTAGGCCTGTTGCCAGAATGTGATGTTGAACATTGAGTTAAATTTATTACATATAGCTGAACCCGGTGCGTGCGCTGCTACGCTTGCAACTAAATGAAGGAAAATTTAATGTAACTGGCACTTTTATGGGTTTTTTTCGGAATGAGTTTTTTTTTCTTGAATAAGCAGGGGTTCAAACTTCTATCAAAACATGCTTCTTACCCGAGAAATACACGTTTTGTGTTTAAGTATCCTGGATAATTCTCAATGTTGGTAGAAATTTGTGTTTCATTTGTATGGGAGCCCTCCCTTCCAGAAGGGGTGGTTTCTCAACCCACCATACAATGCTTGCCTTCAAAACCCCACACATGCCAAATTTGGTTCCATTTGCTTGATTAGTTCTCGAACCATCACACGGGGCTCTACGATTATAATAAAAATTTGAGTTTCATTTGTTTGAACCCCCCGCCCTTTCAAAAAGGGGAGGGGTTTCGAATCACCATATAAACATTCTTGCCTTCAAAACTCCCCACATGCCAAATTTGATTCGATTTGCTTGATTAGTTCTCGAGTTATGAAGAAATTTGTGTCTCATATGTATCAGAAACCCCACTTCCTGAGATATTAGGGGTCTCAAACAATCATAAGAACCTACCCCAGCCCCAAAAACACCTTCATATAAATTTTCACGTTGGTTCAGAAATTGCCGAGTCTATAAGGGTCTGACAGGCAGACAGACAGACAGAAAATCATTTTTATGTATATAGAAATCTACCCTCCAAAAACCTCCACATGCCAAATTTGGTTCCATTTGCTTGATTTGTTCTCGAGTTATGCTGAAATTCGAGTTTTATTTGTATAAGAGACCCCTCTTTCAGTGAGCGGAGGAGTTTCAAACCACAATAGAAACATTTCTTGCCTTCAAAAACCTCCACATGCCAAATTTGGTTCCATTAACTTAATAAGTTCTCGAGTTATTCAGAAATTGGTGTTTCATCTGTATATGAGCCCTCCTCTCAGAGAAAGGAGGGGCTCGATTCAACTTAGAAATATTTTTTGCCTTCGAAAACCTCCACATGCCAAATTGGGTTCCATTAACCTGATAAGTTCTCGAGTTATTCAGATATTTGTGTTTCATTTGTATGGAAACCCCCCTCTTACAAAGGGCGGAGGGGTCTCGATTTACCTTAGAAACATATCTTTCCTTCAAAAAGCTCTACCTGCCGAATTTGGCTCCATTTACTTGATTAGCTCTCAAGTTATGTAGATGCTTTTGTTTCATTTGTATGGGAGTACCGCCCCCCAACCTAACAGAGAGAGAGAGAGAGAGAGAGGAGGAGTCTCGAACTATTGTAGAAACATTTATTGCCTTTTAAATCCTCGCATGCCAAATTTGGTTCCATTCGCTTTATTAGATCTAGAGTTATGAAGAAATTACAGTTTCATTTGTATGACAGCACCCCTTCGAGGAGAGGGGAGGGTCTCAAACCACCATAAAAACATTTTTTCTCTTCCAGAAAAGGAAGGTCCATTAATTATGTCACGCAGTAAGGGGGGAGGGGGGGGGGGTTTGGGAAAACGTGACGATCCATACAAAAAAATTTGAAGGTCCATACAAAAATCGTGACAAGGGGGGGGGGAGGGGGGGTTACAAAAAGTCAATTTTTGCGTGACGTAATTAATGGACGTTCCCAAACCCCACATGCCAAATTTGGTTCCATTTGCTTGATTAGTTCTTGAGATATGCAGAAACTTCTGTTTCATTTGTACGAGAGCGTCCCTTTCTAGAAAGGGGAGGGGTCTCTGACTTCCATAGAAACATACCACATGCTAAATTTAGGTTCCTTTGCTTGATCAGATCTCGAGTTATGCAGAAATTTGTGCTTCACTTGTAGCTCCCCTTTCCAGAGAAGGGAGGGGTTTCAAACCAACATAAGAACGTTCCGGTATCCAAGACAAATCCAAAAAAGCAAAAATCTTGCCAAACGGTCCTTCCACTCGCGAGTTAAATCGTGACAAAGATTTTATATAGATTTAGATAATCTGAAATAACTATTTATTTCATGTTTCTTCCAGTTATTAGAGGTTGATCTATGCTTATGATTATGTTGTCCATCATCTGGCACTATCATATGCAATACAAAAATATGTTTCGGAGCTGTCCAATAGTACCCAACGATAAATAATGCTTCGCTGTTGAGCGGCAACTATGGCATCACTTTTGTTTTTGAGAGAGGTCATGTTTCCTCTCTTCTTTGTCAACCGTGGATATAGCGCACCGGTATTGTAACGTGAAGCCTGCTTTCTCTTGCATTTGCTTGTTTTTTAACGAAGCATCCCGTTTGTCGTTAAAGTTGCTTTGGCAAACATTTGCGTGAGAGTAAATGAAATAAGAAATACACAATGCCAATCTAAAGATCAATGACAAACTAAAAGTTCGTTCGTGTACGGCTGTTTCATAACCTGCTAGTAGACGGGTTTGTGATCGTAGCAATCGACATGTTTTTGTTGATTGTTTCGAGAGCGGATGGGTAAAACGAAGGAGCAGGTTGAGGAAAATGACGTTTGCAACAAATCGTTAACTGGTCTATTTCAGTTTTCTTTCACACACATGCACGGAATCGCACTCATACAATATTGTTAGTTTATGTACAGATTACGGAGCTGAAGAAAACCCTTGCGCTGAACTGGCCGGCTTGACGTGCCGCAAGGGCGCAGTAGAGATTGCACATTTTTTCAGCATTTCAGCATGGAGAAGCTGGTTGGCGTAGCATGTAACGTTGTCAACTTGACAATAGGAAAGTGAGTGGCTGTGACTGAAAATCGTGTTCAAGTAGGGTGTATTTTATATTTTCATTCAATTAATAATTTTAGCACACTTTGCGACATCTTTGCATTTCAAATTTCTCATGCATTTCAGGGCACAGAGCAGCATGACAATGTAATGCTTCCAATACTCAATTTGTTTTTCAGCATTTCAGCATAACTTTTTCATTTAAATTCTATTTTTAAACTACAACTTCTATTCCATAAAAAACTGGCATGTGATAGAAGCAGTACATGATTGTTTTTAAATATATGTGTTTAGGGATATTACAATAAGATATTAGATTTATTTAAGAAATCATCGAATCGGGCTCTTCGATCACGTTAACAGCTTTCTTCGACCTATAGAATAGTGTGTTGATTCTCATAATAATAAAACAAATCAAATATCTTTTCATTAAAATTTTATTTTTGCTGAAAGGACTGATCTACTTTGCTTTTCAGCTTTTCCAAGGCTATTCAGATATTAACACATATCCCCAAATTTTATTTTTCAGTAACAATCCAGTAACTTTCAGTTACATTTTGTAAATACATATATTATATTCTATTACGTACATTATATACACATATTCCAAAGGTTAAGGGGGGAATACAGGGTGCCAGACGAAGTGTAGGCTGGATGAAGGATTTGTTGTTATCTGGCCCAAGTCATGGATGACAATTATGACTTCCTTGATGGAAATCGTCAGATCGAGATCAGCGAAGGTCTAATTATCTTCCGACAGTCTACAGTGAGTTTGCCAACCATATTTTTAACAAACCACCAGACGGAAATCCTAATGTGCATTGCTTATTTTTCATTTCCTGTAATAAGAGCGTTTCGTTGGAAGGAGATTCTCTATCCACACCCCCGTTTTTGACCCTTCATACAACGGAATAGTGAGGATTACAGGAATGTACTGTTTGATCTTGCCATTAGGAGGAACTGTACGCCATGGCAAGTCCTGCACTCGTGGTGGCTTCCCATCACATCACATGAGATTACGGAGCTGAAGAAAACATTTTTTTAATCGGAAAGCAGTCCACATGCTTTTAAAAAGTCCCTGCAATTGGGAACTTTATTTCATAACTGTGAAATTTTCTGAGTCTAATGCTCGTTGCTGAAGATATGTGCTGATAGACCAAAAGTAAGCAGAGGGAACAATGTCTAAATATTGGCAGTTCTAATTATAGATTACATACAGCTTCATCAAATGTCTTGGGTGCTGAATAAACTGCTTAAAACCCGTCCCCTACCCTATTTCTTTATTTGTGCAAATAAAAAAGTTAGATTTTCGATTTCCGTAAAAATAAAGACCACCCTAGTTTTCATTCACACCAAAAGAAGCGCCTTCTTATGAAAAACAACTTTGTTGGAGACAATTTTGCTCCACAACTTCAAGCTTCGGCTAAAAATGTATCTTTCCAGCAAAATTTGCATTCTGGACCGCTGTGCATTGGCATGAAAATCGTCTTGAAACTCATCACAACAACTCAAACGATAAATATTGCATGCTTGTGCAGATCGTGTCTAAGAACTCAATTGTATCAGTGATTCTCGATCAAAGATGAAGAAACGAATTTATGAACGAGAAAACTCATTTTCTGTTCTTACGTTGATGAATTTCGGTACAATTCATTGACGCATAGACTCGCGAATGATTGGACCACACAATAAGTTTGTATGTTTTTATTTAATCCATTAACATTTCGAGAGCTTTGAAGTTGTAAAGTTTTAAGAATGATACTGGAAGATCTAGACGGTTCCGTATTGAGTTTGTAGAACCATTTTCCGTTAGCGGGTATTTTCTCGCGTTCTCCCCGAAATGTTACAACGCTAACTATAACGATTATCGTATATTCGTTTGCCTAACAGGGTCCCCTCAGCCTTCAAAAGAAAGCTTTTAAATTTGATAGGAGAAAAAAACACACAAACCAACCAGCGAACTGAGGGGGAGTTACCACAAACCTTGCCAGGCTTAATCATTTAACTACTTTCACAGATAAGAGCGTACCTTTTGAAGCCAGCGATTTTTTTGTTTGTTTTGTTTTTCAACCAGAGCACGCAAATGGATTCAAATGACTTTTTCCTAGTGTTCGGTTCAGCTCGTCTACTCACTTAGGGCTTGTGCAGTCGCTCCTTTCAACTCAAGGAACCGTGTTCCAGATAAGAGCGGAAACTTTTTTCCATCAAGTAATTTCTAAATGAAGCGTCGCTTTTGACACAACCAGGAGTGTAGCAACACTTTGTGCTCTATGTTGGAAGGCAGTCTGACGGACGCGAAAAAAGAAATTAGGTTAGTGCTTACCGCAATTTCATCAGAGTCGTTGATATCGCCAGGATGAAGCGAGGAGGAAAAAAAAGCGAAAGTTTGAGCCACTCCGTAATGGCGGTTAGGGTAAACGGATTTTCCATTATTTATGGGTCGGCTTACGGGTAAGGTTGGCTGGTAAGGTTTTTTTCTTTCAAGTTCCTACGTTAGTGAAAAGTTTTCCAAATGCTCAGCAGACCAAAAGAGTGATTCTTACAAAAAGAACTTCTTAGTGATTGATAACCCAAAACATTTGCCTTCCTCGTTGCGTTGGACGCAAGAGGGCAGTTTTTTTTTCATCATCAAACATGCGCTTTCTTAAATTGTGCGTAAAATCAAAGATCTATGGAGATTTTTAGGCAAATGCATCATGGAAGGAATTTTCGTTTGCATAATGAATTGAAAATTTTCTTAAATTGAACATGGATAAAAAAAAAACTGTTGGCCAATCTGGATCAAGATCGTCCGAAATGCAGTCGTACTTGCTCTAATTTGCATCATGCTAACCGTTTGAGAGAGAGAGTTTTTCCTGGCGACGCATAGCAAAGTGCAACGAAATTAATCTATCCGACAGTTCACTAGTAAACTGTCGCTTCAACCCGGGCGGTCGGAGGCGTCTGGTTGGCGTCCTAAATCCTGTTCGCCGATGCCTTTGCTTGTTTGGTCTAGTTAGAAAATCGGCGCTGTACCTTGAATTATCATACACACCTCAGCGAGTGAGAGCTGCCCCGTCCTGCTGGGCAAGGGAGGGAAGATTCATAGCCTCAACAGTCTGTCACCCGGTCATAGCATAACACTTGTCTTAAATTTGCGGTGACATTTTCTCTATGCCCGACTTGTCCGAGCGCCCTTCGCTCTTCCTGCCACCTAAGTGCATTTGACGGTGCATCACCGGTTGAACGGAAGATTTGCGAAAAACGAGCGAAGGTTCACCGTCACAGCTCATATTTCACCGACCGTTAACAAGATTGCTCAATTTAAGCCATCAGCAGAGTACTTATGTGTGTGTGTATGAAACCACGGCTCTGCTGTGCTGAAAACGTTTCTCAACCGCGGAGAGCACTATCTAGACCTTGACTTTGGAGATGGCAGTGCGAAGCCAAGCACCAGCACATTGTTGATGAACAATTCGAAACAAATTCTCTCCGGTCGATGCATCAGATGGGTTGCTTCGATTTCCAAAAATGTATCACGCACGATTGAAAAAAAGTACTCCCCACCATGGAGAGCTGGCGACACGAAAATCCCTTTGTAATCCTCTGCTGGCAAATGGTCAACGCAGTAATCGATGAACATCGCTGCGAGCAACCAACCGGGGAGCAACGAAATCTCCTGAATTGCAAAATGTGTTAAAAATGCTAAAACAATTATCGCTTTTTGTCGAAGTATTTATGACAACCGTATGGTGTCCGCCGGCCGCTGATGAGGGATTAAGCCTGGTTGGCTATTGAGTGGATTTTTTTTCTCGCATTTGTGTGTTTCTGAATCGGCTTGTTGTCCACGCGGGTTTGCTTTTGGGCAGTTGTTGGCCTTCTGTTTGTATGGTGTGATTTGGTTTCCAACTTCTCTGGTGGGTGGGTTCAACTTGATACTCGTTTGAAGCTGGGTTCTTCTTCTGCCGTTGGCTCCAAGTTTTGAAATCGCACGGTGACAAAGGCTGTGATTTGCAAAATTTCAGAGGCGTGTGCAGCCTGGAAGCTCTCAATCCAGACTTCTGTTATTATCAACCGATTGTGTCCAAAAAAACACTTTAAGAGGCCGTCAGGGAAAACTTGTAACCATGAAACTAAAATGACCATTACTAGGACATATTCAATTGATTTGGAATCGTTTAGCACCTTTCGATCATCCCTCTCCTGAAAAACCGG